>LGRX02021538.1:0-14803 GCA_001247695.2 Cymbomonas tetramitiformis
GCCGCCCGCCTCCTTCACTCTACTAGCCGCCCGCCTTCTTTGCTATTATTCCATGCATGGAGCTCCGGACATCGATTCAGCAGCCCTTGCCTCCCCCTTTCCCCCTGCATCATGAAGGCATGTGCGCCGAGTGCAGCCCGCGCAAGTTTGGCACCCCCCCCCCGCCTGCTTGTGCGGGAGCCAACAGCGGTGCTGGTGTTTGCAGGAGGGAGGGTGGCAAAGAGAGAGGCTCTGCAATCATGCTCACGGCCGAGGGGGGAGAGGCCCGCACAACGGAGGTCTGTAGGAGGCGGCGCAGCATGTCCAGGATGGTCCAGTAGTAGTAACGACGCTGGAAAGGAAGCACCAGACTGCCCACCAAGAGATGCGCCATCGGCTCATCGAGCGCGGTCTCCACCCCTTTCATGCTCGTAGCCTTCTTCTTGCAACCCTCAGAAGCGCCGCTCCCAGGAATCTCCGACCTCCGCGCCGTCGTGGACTCGGTCTCCTCGAAGCCCGGTTCCCCGAAGCCGGCACCGCTCCCCGGTTCCCCGAGGCCGGCACCGCTCCCGGCGACACCGCTTGCATCCGCGGGCTCGATGATCATCAGCTCCACCGGCTCCGGTTCACCCTTCGGGGGTACCATCTGCCAGGTGCACCCCTCTGTGGATTGCCCAGGGCGGACGCCTCCCTCAGCCATCTGCCAGGTGCACCCCTCTGTGGATTGCCCAGGGCGGAAGCCTCCCTCAGTCATCTGCCAGGTGCACCCCTCTGTGGATTGCCCAGGGCGGAAGCCTCCCTGAAGTACAGAAGCATGGCCGGAAGGCACTTCGTCCACCTTTACGTTCCATCAACACGAGCATCGGCCGAGATTAGTTTGCGAATGCTGCCAGGGGTCTGGGACATCCACCCGGGCAGCCCCAGAGCCGAGCACGCCCCCCTCTGCCCGCCTAGCTCCGGTTCGGAACAGGGCAACCCCTTCCTTGACCTCCCTGGATCCTGCAAGATCTCACCGGTCTTGGGCCCTTAGACTGAACAGGCCCAGATCCCCTCTCTCAGCAGTCACCCGGAGTACCTTTAGCTCGGCCGCCGCCACCTACTTACGGAACTGAACGGTTCCATCCAGACCTCCCCTGGATCCGGATCCGACGGCTGCCGCCCCACGAAGGGCGTCGCCACAACCGCTCCAGGGGCTGCGAGGTGGGTGGCGGGTGCGCACGTGTCAGTATCAGGCGGCTCTTGTCGACAAGATGGCACTCGCCGGTTTGCTTGGAGCGGACCCGCTTGCACCTCCGCAGCCGCAGCAGCAGCAACCCGAGCCCCATGGGGAAGCCCACGACATACCTGCCCTCCCGCCCCACCCCTTCCAGCGGGTCTCTGCCGTGCTGCGTGGCTATCACTCTGAGATACCCCAGGCAGGCCCTCGCCGCGCATGGCTGACGGCACCCGGCAGAATACCGCAGGCGGGCCACGCACCCGATGATGACCACGATGGACATCCCGGCGCTGACCCACCAGGCGGAGGTGAAGCACTGCACGCTGCGGTCCATCTCGAGCCACGCGACTCGGTGCGCCCCGAGGAAGTAGTACTCGCGGCAGTTGAACATCTGGAAGAGGTGCGTCGTCACTGCGCCGCGTCACACATGGCGCACCCCCGTCCCGCGCCCAACCCCTCTCCCCGTCGGGTTGGGTATCCATCGAGGCGCGGTGCAGCTGCGTCGCATCCTTGGGGGCGCTCCTCGCTGGCCGGACCCTGCCTGGCGCAGGGCACCCGAGAAGGCAGGGCATGCGGGCGCGCGCACCGAGCGGATGGATGAAGATCAGCAAGAAGAACGCCAGAGGCAGGTACACGGTGACCCAGAACGGGATGGACTTTTCGTGCTGCGACTGGAAGGAATCCACGATGCTCTTTCTCTTCAAATTGGAGGGCTCGCGAGGGCCCCCTTGCAAGTCCTGCAGGCTTGGAGCGCGCCCCTCCCGCCTCCCTCAGCGGTGCCCCGTCTCCACCGAACCACTCAGAGGAGCGCGTTGCGCGATGCACCAAAGGAGCGGCAGCAGCGCAAGGGCGTGAGCGCAGCTGAGTGTAAGGGCCATAGCTCTAAGCTCCCAAATCCCCTCTGAGCCTCTGGCCAATACTCAGATTTCATGACAGGAAAAACAAATGTGGGGCTCCTGCGGGGCATGCAGGCAGGCAAAGGGAATGCCCAAACGTGCGTCACGCGTGCGAAGAAACGTCCATCACGCGTGCGAAAAACGTCGATCACGCGTGCGAAGCCCTAGATACACGGACACCAAACTGAGCCGCGTGCGGACGGCTGACAAAAGCCAGCCTACTATTATCCCCGTGGATGTAAGAAGCATTCAGGGGCCGGGCTGTGCCAAGAGACCGCCGACACACACCTAAACTAATGCAAAGCAGCACGGACGCCACGCCTATATTGCATATTGTAATCTTCAGAGGCAGACATAGGTGGATAGACGAAAAGGAATAGCATTGGCCTGTGGTGACACCAGCTGCAGTGACAACAGCTCCGAGCTTCAGTGGACGAAGTGCGGATAGGTGCTGTGCAGCACCTTCTGCGATATAGAGCGCATGTCCTTGCGGAATTGGGCTATTCTTCCCGTGAAATACAGGTACGGCATCGGAGCGGCGATGAGCACGGGCAGCACGCAGTGGAGAACCAGGTTAATGATGTTTCGGTGGTCATCGATAGGCGAGGTGCCGAAGAGGCGATACCACAGGCACGGCAGGCCAAGAATCTCGAGCACGGATATGGAAAAGATGGCAAAGGTATTGAAGAACAAACGCATCCCGGCAGGGATCTGATCGCTGTTGAAAACGATTCTGACCTGGCTCATCATCTGCGTGGCGGGACAATGGAGCGGCCAGCCGCGAGAGTAAGTGCCTCAGCAAGACGTGTATGAAGTGTATGCCGTGTATGATGTGTATGGCGTGCATGACGGGGAACCAGCTCTTCACTACAGTTATGTAGGTGGGTATGAATTTAGAGACGTGAGGAGCGCCTGAAGGCCCAGCCACCACATCAGGCAAATCACAACAAGCAAAAGCTTGCTCGATGTCCAACCGCTCGTGGCATGCAGCATGCACAAGGCTGTGGCATGTACACACACCTACAGAATGGGCACTTCATGTGACATCCATTCGGGATGACGGGCCCACCTGGATGTGGTTGACAGCAATGGTGACACAATCGGCCCCCACGGACGCGTTCTTGGCAGCCTGACCATAAGACGTCAGCGTGGCCCGTGCCCCCCTCCCCCCGCCCCGATTCATTTCAACGGAGAAAACAATCCACTCACATGCAAGGGCTCCTCGCCGGTGATGATTTCGTCCGCCGCTTCCTCACACCCCATCTGCTGGTCTCACCCGCACTGCCATTGCCCATCTGGAAATTCCACCTTATCACAGATAGGCTTCCCTCTCCCTTGGCCGCAGGCTATAGCTACAGTACAGGCTGAGCCCGAGAAAAGGCCGCCTCCACGCCCCTACGCCCGGAGCTGCCCGAGCCGTCTCCCCACCACCAAGCCTATGATCAGAGTATCACCCTGCTCCCTGCTTGCCCCAAATCCTGATCTCAAGAGAGCTGCTCCTCTCATAACACATCCGTGGTGTGCGCGGCTTATCCTTGGACCGATTCCTTTGGCATCGCATAATCGCAAAGGATCGGCTGCACTATGTACCCACGCCGGGGATCAAAGGATTCAGCACACACTTCGGGACACTTATCCGGATTTTGCGGAGCTCGCTCGTGAAAAATGGGACCCCCTAAGCTTCATTGGGCCACCTGAGCCCATCTGCAACTGCACTGCCGGCGCACTGCTGCTGTGTTTCTGAAGCCAGTTCACCTCTGGCCCTGAGCTGCCCGAACCATCTCCCCTCCACCAAGCCCGCGCTCAGAACCACCACCCTGCTCCTTAACTGGCCCAAAGCCTGGTCTCAAGCCCCCACAACACGACCGGTATTCCAAAGGGCTGTCCCAAGGGGCTGAGAATGATAAACGGAATTGCTTCCTTGTGACCTTGTGCGCCTGCCACTGATCTGCGCTTGCCACCCTCTACCCCGAACTCCAACTCTATGGGACCGAAGCCCTTGCACTGATTGCCCTAAAGGACGCCGCGAACTTGAGCAATGCGCTCCACACTTGCGCTGCACCTGTCGTGCCGCACTGCTCCTACTTGTCCCATCCCCGCAGTTGCCTATGTGTCCCAAGCCCTCCCGGTGGCCGATAGTTCACCAACAGGTCGTCGCCTTCCCGACAGCTGCTCATCACTGTTAGTTCCGGCACGGCCAGCAACCTCGCCCCGTGGGACAGAAGCTGATGAGATGCCGTGTGCTGCCGTGCAGCCTGTTGTAAGTGGTCATCGCTGCCGGGATGGGCCCCTGGGCTCTGAGGGGCCCGGCATGTGTCAAATCCACCCGTAACCCTTCCACCCGCACCTCGCTCAGCACCTTCCCCACCAGTTTGCCCCATGCCAACCACCCCCTTAAGAAGGTAGGTCACCCGCCTGCTTGCCCCCATCAAGTTGGACATCCCTTCCTCGGCCAATGCCATCGCCTGCTCTGGTAAGGCCCCCGCGTTCTGCTGTTGAGTCCAAACCCCGCTCTCTGGTGTGTGTGCGTGGCTTATCCTTGGACCCATTCCTTCGTCACCACGTAGCCACAGAAGATCGTATATGTGTTAGGCTTATCCTTTGACAGAATCCGTTGACAACACGTAGCCACAGAAGATCGTGTATGTGTTAGGCATATCCTTTGACAGAATCCGTTGGCAACACGTAGCCACAGAAGATCGGCTGCACTATGCACCCTCACCGGGAACAAAAGAAATCGGCACACACTTCGGGACCCTTATCCGGATTCTCCGGAGCTCACCAGTGAAAAATGGGACCCCATAAGTCTGACTGGACCACCCGAGCCCCTCTACAACTTCACCGCCGTCTCGCCGCTGCCGTGTCTCCAGACCCGTTCTGTATAGCCTCTGCCCCCCGAGCCGCTAGAGCCATCTCTCCACCACCAAGCCCACGCTCAGGACCACCCGTCTGGCCCCTACCTGCCCTAGAGCCTGGTCCCAAGAGAGCGGGCCCACCCACAACACGGCCGGTGTTCAACTATATTTGTGTGCGTATCCTATATGCGTGTGTGTATGCCTACGGGCCCAGGTCAGGGTGCGTGCGATCTCACCTTGAAGTAGAAGTGCAGCCGAGTGGCACCGTCGTCCTTCAAAGAGTTGGCGTGCACCCAGCGGGCGAGGGCCACGACGCCCGCGGCCAGCAGTATCGAGGAGAGCACCAGGCGCGCCACCAGCGAGGCCACGCTCTCGCATTCCTCACAGCTTCCCCGGTAGGTGTAGTAATGTCCCTCCTCGCAACTGCTGCAGAGGACGACGCTGCTCTTGTAGCCGCTCATGCACAGCGTCTACCCCACTCCCCCCGTTCCTCCCACCCCATCAGAGTGCATCCACTCCCCACGTTCCTCCCACACCCCATCAGAGTGCATCCACTCCCCCCGTTCCTCCACCCCATCAGAGTGCATCCACTCCCCCAACCCCCACACCCCCATTCACTGAGACATGACCCGCAAGCGTATTCCCAGCCCCCACGAGACGCGCCCGGATACGGCTCCGATGCGCCCTCTCCCCCCTCCCTGCGCTCCCCTGCAGCACTCTGGTGGGGATCTCTCCCGCAGCTCCACATCTCGCCGCCCTGCCGGATGGATGTGCGAACGCCCCCCTCCAGGGCCTACGCTGCCCCCCTCCCCGAGCGGAGCCCAGCGCGACTCTCTAAGTCTCTCGCTCAAGCAGCCTGGGCCGCGCCTTCCTCCTTCGCGAAACACGGCTCACGGCATGCAGAGGTCCTCGCTGAATCGCAACGGCCTCACCCCTCTCACAACCAGTCTTGCATCGCTCCAAGGATCCCCCTTAAACAGCCACAGAGCACCCTCCCCTCAGCAATACGCGACCAACCCCTGCAGCGAAGCCGAAGACCCCGCCGAACCTTTCGCACGTGCACCGCCTTCACATTCCTCTCCGCACGTACGCACCTCCAGAGGGATCTCCGCCGAGCCGGGCATATTTATACACACCTCCAGAGGGATCTCTGTGGAGCCGGGCATATTTATACGCACCTCCAGAGGGATCTCTGTGGAGCCGGGCATATTTATACGCACCTCCAGAGGGATCTCTGTGGGGCCGGGCATATTTATACGCACCTCCAGGGATCTCCAGCCGAGCCGACATGTTATACACCTCCAGAGGGATCTCCGTGGAGCCGGGCATGTTATACGCACCTCCAGAGGGATCTCTGTAAGCCAGGGCATATTTATACGCACCTCCAGAGGATCTCTGTGGGGCGGGCATATTTGCACAGCCTCCAGAGGATCTCTGTGGGCGGGCATACTATACTTTACTCCAGAGGGATCTCCGTGGAGCCGGGCATTATACGCACCTCCAGAGGGATCTCTGTAAAGCCGGGCATATTTATACGCACCTCCAGAGGGATCTCTGTGGGGCCGGGGATATTTATACGCACCTCCAGAGGGATCTCCGTCGAGCCGGGCGTATTCTCGCGCGCCTCCTCAACGCCGGAGGCGCATGCCTCCTCCCGGTCGTCGCAGTGCACCACGCGGCGGAGCACGCACTCCGCATCCTGCCGGCCGCAAAGTGTGTCGGACTGCGGAGCCATGTAGTAGCCGTCCTCCAGCACGTAGCGGTCCTTCCCTAGGCACGTCAGCCCCTGCGCACCGGCCCTGAGACCCCGCGTGAGCTACACTTGCCATCCCTGAGGCACGGTGCCCGCTGCAAACCGCCCCCCTCGTCCACGAGCCGGCTCAGTCAGCACCCCTAACTGCCAAGAAGCATGCTCACAACCGCGCTGGTGCACGGGATGCGTTGTGAAGACATGCTTCAGTTGGGGGCTGGTTTGGGGCGGCATCCCACACTGCTCAAAAGCCCAACCCCAGGTCCCCGTTGAACAAGCATTCAGCCAATGGGGACCAAGGAGCACGCAGGACTTGGAGGGATTTGCGGTGGTGATATTTTACCGTTGGACATTCGGTGCACTCCGTTGTGGAGTTGTCGAACTTGATGTACCCGGGGGAGCAGGATACGCACCGCTTATCTATCTGTGTGGCCAGGCGACCCGGCCCCTCCACCCAATGCATCACAGCGCTGAAAAGAAAAAGAAAAAGAGACACCCTTTTCGGGGTGTGGGGATTATAGTCCCCATGAATTATCACAGCGGTGATGGCTGTACTCCGCGACGAAGCATCCTTTTTGAGGCGGTTTCCCGTGGAGGGTAACGTCGGAGGGACCACCTCCAGGTAGATCTGGCCCTCGCTGCAGGCGTCCAGCGCGACATGCAGCTCGACGGTGTCCCACAGGGTCTCCATCGCTTGGAAAGACACGACGATGAGGCTTCCCGGAATGGCCGCCACCTGCAGCGACGTGAACTCTGCGCCCTGCGCGGTATACTGCACGAGGGTCCCGTCCACCGTGGCATTGCCCCCCAGCACATGCGTCGCGGAGGCGGCATCCCATACCAGATACTCGAGCAGGGTGCCCGCAATGAGCCCCGTGGTCATGTCATCCAGCGGTGGGAATACGTTCCCGTAATCATCCAACGCCAGGAACACCGGTGGCGGGGAGATCACTTCGCGGCTCGCTCCCTGCACCTGGGTTCCTGGGGGCTGATCCGCACGATGCCCGCCCCCCCCGCCGAGGCCCGCGTCGAGATCGAGTGCATGCCAGACTCCGTGGCCGCTCGCGGCCCGCACTTGTGACGGCGATCGCCACCCTCCCGAGTGGACTTCATTGTGACAATCCACATCGACTGCCATCATCCTGAAGCGTCCGATGGCATGCCAGCATGGCCATCCTGAAGCGCACGATGGCATGCCGGCATGGCCATCCCGAGAAGACGACGCGAAGAAACCGCCGTCCTCACTACGTTACGATACGCCTTCGCCACACGAGTATGCCCGGTGGTGGCATACAACCCCCTGAGAGAATAGGGGGGCTAGCTCGATCACTCCGGCTCTATTGCACGTGGGTCAATTGGCGGCATGCGGTCGGCCGCCCTGCTGCGGTTCAGCACGATGCAGCAAGCGATAAACTGAGAGCATGTATAATCTAAAGTGCGGCGCGGCGGATGACAGAACGGCCGATGTGCACGCTGGGAGGGAAGGCGAGGGCCGGGTCACCAGCATGGTACCGTTCTGCATGAGCGCTGTGCTGGTCACACCGGTGCTGTACACTATACACCCTTCGCAGCTGCAGCCCCACACATGCTTCCCTTCTGCCTGAGCCGCCGCACCGCACTGTGGCGTCTGCGGCAGTGCATAGTCGTAATCCTCCCCGTTGTCCCACATCAGCAAATCCCCAAACTTGGTCCCCTGCATGGCACACCCTTCACACTGCCCCTGAGAATCATCGATAGCGGGGCCATGCCACACCCTTCACACTGCCTCTTAGAATCATCGATAGCGGGGCCATGCCACACCCTTCACACTGCCTGAGAATCATCGATGGCCAGGCCATGCCACACCCTTCACACTGCCCCTGAGGGTCATCGATAGCGGGGCCCATGCCACACCCTTCACACTGCCTCTGAGAATCATCGATGACGGGGCCATGCCACACCCTTCACACTGCCTCTGAGAATCATCGATAAGCGAGGGCCATGCCACACCCTTCTGCCCGCCTCTGAGAATCATCGATAGCGGGGCCATGCCACACCCTTCTGCTTTGCCTGAGAATCATCGATAGCGGGGCCATGCCACAACCTTCACACTGCCCCTGAGAATCATCGATAGCGGGCCCTTGCTATGGCGTGTGCCAACTTCCCCTCTAAAAAGAACGGCCGTGGCAACGGGTAGCAGCGAAAGCGAATTGGAAAATACTTCATTTAACTGTAAGGAATTTGCACACAAATGTTAAAAGTACCTCTAAACCCACCTCAGTCAAAACTCTAAGAAAGGGAAGTTCCTCTCAGGTTTGAAGCCACAGCCTATGCAGGCGTCCCAGTTGAAGACCACAGACCCCTTAGAATAGGATCCAATCAAATGAAGGGTCTTCTAAGCTTTGGGCAACTCCAGGGACATGCGCCACAGCCGCACTCGAGATCCCAGTGAGGGGCTGGCATCGCTTCAAATCATCGGTGAATACATTTGTCAGTCTGAAAAGTAAATAAAAAGTAAATAATACAGTGAAACCTAAAACCTCGACCGAACGGTAATAATTACTACGGTAATAATTACTACGGTGCAATGAACTCGTGACAGTCATGACCGCCTTACACGCATGCATACGGTGTCACAGATAGGAAACCGTAGTGTCCGCCCGTGCCACACAGGCCTTGGTGGGAACCGGCGTCTGGAAAATATGGTTGCCTCACAGCAGACTTCTCTGCAACACCAATTCTCGCCATCATACAGCAAGGGCCTCGTCGCCCCAAATGCCCATATCCGTAAAGGCCAGGGAGGCCCCCCTTTCACGGGGGCAACAAGTCACTTCTGCTCACCTTTGTGTCCACGCCGTGGAGGTCATCCCAAGTGACGGTGACATTGGTAGCCAGCACGTACACCCCCGAGCCCCAATCCGCGCTATCCCTCTCGATATGTGCATGGTCCAGGGACATGTTCACGAAACCACTTATGGAGATCGCACCACCGTACACCGCCCTGAGGCAAGCCGCTCCTCTCCCCGCCCTCCCCCATCACCCGTTCATCGGGAGGAGGGCGGCCATGTGATGCCCCTCGTGAAGGCGGTTCAAGAAATGGCTCGGCGTATGTGTGGCAGGCACCTGTGATGCGGTGCCTAGCTACCGTGGTCTCTTGGGCAACTGCGGTCCTCGCTGCCTCCAACAGTCCCTCTACCTCCTGGCTGGTGAAAGTAGACGGGCATGCTCCCCAACTCCCAACCGCCCGGCATGTGCTTACGGCTGTACGGTCCTCACTGACATGTGCGACATGGGCTGCCCCATGCTCATGCTGGTCCTCCAAGTCCATGTATGCCTCAGCTAACGCTGCCGGATCCATCCTCACATGTCCTCATATATCGTGTGGATGCTGTGTTATATACCACAGGGGGTACCACAACCACCACGCCCAGCACAGCCGGAGAGACGAGATGGTTCGTAGACACAGAGTGAGGAGTCAGGAGATAGAATCATGTGGATGGATGAGGATGTGAGGATGGATCCGGCAGCGTTAGCTGAGGCATACATGGACTTGGAGGACCAGCATGATCAGGGGGCAGCCCATGTCGCACATGTCAGTGAGGACCGTAAAGCCGTAAGCACATGCCGGGCGGTTGGGAGTTGGGGAGCATGCCCGTCTACTTTCACCAGACAGGAGGTAGAGGGACTGTTGGAGGCAATGAGGACCGCAGTTGCCCCAGAGATCACGGTAGCTAGGCACCGCATCACAGGTGCCTGCCACACTGAACGGCATGAGATCGGCCAACAAAAGCCAGCCAACCATCATCCCAGTGGATGTGAGAAGCAAATCAAGAGCAGGGTGGGGCCGTGACAAGATACCACAAACTCATACATTTTCCCAATGCCCCTCGTGACGACGGTTCAAGAAATGGCCCGGGTGCACCCAACAAATTCGGCGGTAACCGGAGAGAGTAGAGCTCTTCCTAAGATCAGAGGGTTGCAAGCAACGCCCTCTACCACAGGCGGAGCCCAACCAGGCTAAGATTCCTGCAGAGGCCGTTGTGGCACCGGCCCAAATCTCCCTTCCGTATAGAGTCCAACACGCATATGCAGCAACAGGTGCGTCCGAGTAGTGGAGACGCTGGCGCACAAAGGAAGCGAGTTCATGGATCGGGAGGGAGGCCCTGCGAGGTAAGACACCACCTTAGCGTTTTCGGGCGCATAGTGCGTCCTAAAATATTCCCACCTTCTACAAAATGCGCTGACTTACATTGCTCCTTCCACTTGCAGTTTAAGGGAGGGGGGGAAGGGGAGGGTTAACCGGTTCTCGGTGAAGTTGAGGTTTGACAAACCGATATTAGATCGAAACATTCCGTAACCACCATCGACACGCAACCCTCCCCCGCTGAACCCGTAGTTGTTCACGAAGGTGGCATTTGTGAGGGTGACATTGCTCACTTGATACAGCAGCATCGCGCCACCCGAATTGATGTCCCCAGGGTCGTTCCAACCACTATTCTCAAAATAAACATCCTGCTCCTCCTTCCCCTCTGCCCTCCGTTCTCACTGCTTGCACAACTGCATACTTTCAACGGCACATGCAGCAACGCATGTCGAACACCAATGCCGCCGAGAAGCCCAAGCTATAGAAGCTCGAGGCACGACGTGTCCACTTCCAAAACCTTTTGGCGTATCTTAAGCCCCAGGTGCGATATAATGTATCTACCTCTATACGCCTACTCTTCCGGCCCCCCTTAACCAACCGAAACCACTCCCGTGCTCTCATTTGTGGGACAGGTGACAGGTGACAAGTCAAGCAGCTCTCTCGGATCTTCCACCTCACTTGCAGCAGCACGGCGATCAAAGCCAAGTTGGAGGCTCAAGAGCAAGCTGACTGTGGCTCCCACGCTGAATCTGGCCATAGCATCCTTTCTCAACAATGTGATCCGTCGAATGTGTGCCAAAGATCTCCTGTCTGCAGTGCGGCATCGACCTCGACAACATATATATCTATATATCTATCGGCAACCGCAGAGTCCCGCCGACTTCTTCGAGCCATGTGGCGCTCTCCACCACTTGACAACAGCCATTCCCGGAACTTTGACAAGGCGACAACGGTGGCGGAGGGCGAAGCTCACCTTTATAGTCACTACACTGGTGAAATGCGAGTACTCCCTCCAGTTGGTTATGGACAACGCCTGCCCGTCGCGCGGTTGTGAGTCGCAGGTCCGCAGCTTCAGCCCGCAGATGCTGTTGTTGATAAACGTGGAGCGCTCCAGGAGTATGTCGGCCGTGTCCGCCTCGACCCGGAACCCCAAGCCCCCCGTTTCAAAGGGGGAGCAGTTATCGTGCACCAGCAAGTCCCACATGTGAACCTGTGCTCCTCATACCGCCAACCCCTCACCCTAATATCGCCTGCTCCTCTTACCCCCAACCCCCTATGTTGCTAGCCTGCCCCCTCTTCCTCGCCCCTCATTAAAGACCCGACCCTCTCGTACCATTGCCGTCTTTGTTGCCAACCTGTCCCCTCTTCCCTTGCCCCCTCATGTAATATCCGACCCTCTCGTACCCATCCGTCTTTGTTGCCAACCTGCCCCCTCGTATCCCTAGCCCTGTGTTGATATCCTGCCACTCCTTGTGCGATACCCCGTCTTATGATGCCCTACCATGTATTACCTATCACCCACGCGGGTTTTATCCTATCATACCATGTATTGCCCCTAACCCCATTATATGTGGCACTCACCATGTCGACAGCCCTCCTCTCTGCCATGGTTGAAACCCCTTCAGATCGCTAAGGCTATTAAAAGTTGGTCATTTGGCTCCGGACCAATAAAAGCCGGCCAGTATAAACATCGAGTATCCACCATCGGACCAAATACAGCCGGCCAGCATTATGAACATCGAGCATTCCGCACCGGACCAATCAGAGCCGAGCAGTAAGTTCATCGAGCATCCAACACCCAAACAATATAAGCCGGCCATTGCGAGCATTAAGTATTCTGCACTGGACCAATCAGAGTCGGTCAGTGTGATCATCAACCATGCATTATTGGAACAATATGAACCACCATTTCCACCATTGAGCATCGAACACCTGGCAAATCACACATGGCTATTTCGACCATAAGTCCTTTTGATGTAAAAGGCCACTCTTTTTTATGCCTAACAACTTCTTTTGTAATTTCTCTACCTTCTTCAAAGCGGAGACATGCCATACAACAAATTCTTCCACAAACTACGCATCTTGTATTCACTGGTTGTTTATTTGTTGGTTGCGTATTAGGCAGGTCTATTGATATTTTTCCTGCAAAATACAAGCATATACAAATTTGGGTTTTAGGTATCCATGTATGTTTGACATATAAACCTTGGAGATAGGCTGTAAAATATTTTGTGTAGTTTTGAGGTTTTACAAATTTGTTCACTTGTATATGCTTGTATTTTGCAGGAATAATATCAATAGACCTGAATAGTACGCAACCAACAAATAAACAACCAGTCAATACAAGATGCGTAGTTTGTGGAAGAATTTATTGTAGGGCATGTCTCCGCTTTGAAGAACGTAGAGAACTTATCACAAAAGAATTTGTTAGGCATAAAAAAGAGTGGCCTTTTACATCAAACCATTCAAGTAACGGACCAATGTGGACATCCCTTTTGTTCACCGAGCACCGCACTAGTAAGATCCGGCCACTTTTCAGTCCGGCGCATGCAGTCTGGTGCTGGCCACAAGTCAGCCCTCAGCTTCTATTGGCCACGGATGCATGCTTAGATCATATGCATATGAGTGTGGGACCGCACTCGTTGACGAAGGTCGGAGACCTCCACTCCCCCAAATCCGTTTTCGGCGTAGTTTTGTCGAATCACCGAGTGGCCCATCTCAAAATTTTCGCTGTCTTGAGCGCTAACTCCGCCGCCGAGATAATCTGGCAACCCATCCACTCCATCCATAAGACCCATCCCCAAGCATAGCAACCGGTCACAGCACGCCATCTAGGTCATTTGCATGCCCCACCCCACGCCATTCTCACAAGACTCTTTGGTTCACCTATATCAGAACCCGAAGCAGGGAGCATTGTACTGAGCCCTCGACTCGCCTCCTTCCTCCGTCCCCGTCCACGTCCTCCGTCTGACGATTCTGCACACTGAAATACATCCTGAAGGAATTCATGTCGCAAAATGGTCAAATAAATTCTGTTGTGCGACCCTCTAACTATCTCTGATCATGCAAACGACCGTACAAGCCCTCTCCGCCATTCAAAATGCCGTGTTGTAGTAGAGACATGCAAGCCACCCGAACCGAGGGTCTGGGCTGCAGTAGAACGAGCCGAGTCCACACCTGCCCGGTTGCCGGAAAAAGTGGAGTTCTCAATGTGGACGAATTCATTATTATCGAAGCGTCCCCCTCCCCCTTCATTCTCCGCAAAGTTCTCCCCCACGAAGCAGTCCACCACCATGAAGAATGTCGAGGAGTAGACGAATATGGCGCCACCATTGTAACCCGCCTGCGCATGCAACCTCGAGCACTCTGTAGTACAAGCATCACGCTCGAGCCCTCGGGCCCTTGATGCAGGTGTTAAGAGCTCTGTGACGCAAGCGTTAGGAGGCTCAGTGACGCAAGCGTTGGGGAAATCGGTGACGCAAGCGTTAGGAGGCTCGGTGGCGCAATTATTAGAAGGCTTGGGTGACGCTAAAGTCGGGGTGCATAATTTGGTGGGTTCAATGTCCCCACGCGTTCCCCTGAGGGTAGCTCGCAGTGAGTCTTTCGGCTGCGTCTGCCCCGTCTCCATGCATGGCCGTGCTACCATCAGCGCCGTGCAAGCGTCAGCGACGTTGCAACCCTCGGGGTAGGTAGTGCCCACACCCAGTTGTATTGGAACAGTGATGCCTCAATGTTAATGACGGTGTTGAACGACGTTGCAATAGCCCCTCCCCCTCCCCGGCCAAAAGCAGTCTCTGCACAAGAAAACAGGGAAGTGCACTTCAGGCTCCGCCGCTGTCCCATGAGCAACTACAAAAGTGCATCCCACGCACTTCACCACCCGATTGCGTGCACCGACATGCGCCACATCACCCGAGTGCGTGCACCAACATGCGCCACATCACCCGAGTGCGTGCACCAACATGCGCCACATCACCCGAGTGC
>LGRX02021541.1:0-12268 GCA_001247695.2 Cymbomonas tetramitiformis
ACAGCCATCTAACAAGATCGACAGATGAGCGCCACACAGCCATCTAACGAGATCGACAGATGAGAGCCACACAGCCATCTAACGAGAGGCGGTTACAATCACGCACTCACAGCGGGCAGCAGAGCTCCGAGCTCGCAAGTCGGAGCAGTGTGCAGACCTTGATGGCCGTTGCCTTGATAAGACGGCTGTAGGCCTGTACCACGCACACCATGACATTACCGTCCCCGCCGGCGGGTTGCGGCTCACTCAGCACCCGCTCGAGGTGCCATTCACCTGGGGACCTCGCATCGAGGGCCACCTGCAGTCGACCCCCGAGCGCCGCGCTCTCCGGGCTCCATCCATCGCCCTCCAGCTCCGCTGCTCGTGCCGCCGCCGCCGCCATGCCGCCCTTTGCCACATCGGAGCTAAGCTGGTACCTCCGCACAAGCAGCGCGAGCCCACCGGCCAGCACCGCCAGTGCCCCGAAGCCGGCCACCCACAACACCCATTGCTCCTTCTGGGCGCCCCCGTCATCCTGCGTTGCTCGGGGTCCCACCAACCACAAGCCGCCATCCTCCTCACCGCCAGGTGGAAATGGGAGAGGCGGCAGTCTCGCCGACTCCGGGACTGCTTCCAGGACGTGGAGCCAAGGAGCCGTGGCATTGAGCAGAGCCACCGCTGCAGCTGCGTCGGCGGCTCCGAGGACGAACTCCACTTCCCCCCAGGCCCGAGCCGCGCTTCCCCCTTCCGTCACTTCGAGATGCTGCACATCCGGGAGCCCGTGCCGCTGCATCTCCCACAGAAGCGCGCCGCTCACCTCCCCGACCCGCAGCGCGTCAGCGCACTGCGCCGCCTGCTCGGCCCCGGCGGCGGCCACGTCATACTCTACGGAGACCCACCTCGCCACGTCAGCGGCATCCCATACTAGTGGCGGCCCACGGGCATCCTCGGATGTGGCCGACGGTGCTAAGGTCGTGATGGGCACCGGGACCTCGGTTGCCGTGACGGAGACGTTTGCTGCACTGACGCTGTCGCCACACACCACGGCAACCGCAGCGGCGAAGGCAGCAGTCTCCGTGGCGGTCCAGGTGGCAACAGGACGAAGCTGGACGGCAGATTCAACCCAGAAATATGTGAACAACCACTCAACGATCGTGATAGGGTTGTTCGGGCTGCCGGCTTCGGCGATCTCTTGCTGCAGCGCGGTCTGAAATGCTGAGGCGGGTGACGAGTCTCCGGAGCTCCGAGGTGGCAGGACGGCGCCGTTCCAGGTGGGGTGGCCCATGTCCACTAGGGCGGTGACGCGCAGCAACTCGAGGGGTGCAGCTGGGGAGGAGGGGAGGGTGGGGGGCGCGGAGGTACGATTGGCGCATGTAGCTGTCCGAGTGAGACATCGACGGAGTAGAGTGTGGCACCCGCCTGTGCAGCAAGCTCTGCAGCAAAAGCCTCTCCCTGCGCCCGGTGGGCCCACACACGGTCACACATCTCTGACGCGCGGCATCCAACGTGAGCTCACGTGCTGCGCTTCATATCTTCGCGCGTCTTGCAGTCACTGCCACCTCGCGCATGCATCTAACACTTCGCATCACTTGCAGCCGCTATACCTTCCGGATATCGGATGCATCCTACCAAGGGTGTTGTGTGCCGCTGTGCGGTGTGACGGGCGAGGTGCCTTTATACGTGGAGGACAGTGTCCCTCCCTGGTATGTGGTGTGACGGGGGAAGTGCTTTTGTACCTGGAGGAAAGTGTTGGCCCGAGCAACAGCCGCGGCTGGGTCATCCTCGGCCAGGTCCACCAGAAGGTTCAGCTGCAGCGCAAACCGCACAACGGCCTCTGCCTCGGCCTCTGTCGTCACCGCGTCTGCTACACCACCGCCCTGCAGCATCCCCAGGCCTTCCCCGAGCTCTTGGACCAGTGCCCCGGTTTCGGACTCGCGCACGAGGCAGGCCGCCACAGCCTCCGCGTTCGCTTCGTTGTACGCGTCCACGATGTACTCTAAGTGGGCGATAGTGCCGGAATTATTGCCGCCCGGCAGACTGCTGTTGCTGGCGTAGCTGCCGGTGAGGGTGGCAGAGGAGCGGCTGCTGTTGGCGCCGGTGTTATCAGCCGGAAGGAGGTAAGGTGCGGCCGGGCCATTGGATGGGGGAAGGGCAGAGGAGGGTATATCGCCGTCGCCGCCTCTGCCAGAGGCCTCCCCGCCAAGCCCCACGCCGCTGCTACGCCGGACGTGCACGGCATCAGGCGCGACCGCACACACCACGCCAACCGCTGAGGCGAAGGCGTCCATGAAGGATGCATTGGTCCACGTGGCGCTGCTTGTGGTCGAGAGGGCGAAGCCGTGGAGGAATGACGAGGCCTGCACTCGATGTGCCGCGGGGGTCTGGTAATAGGCATCTTCGCTGATGTGGTCGGTTGCAACGAGGGGCGCCTCTGCTGCCTCTGCCAAACGTGCAGCAGTTGCGGCGATAACGGCCTCTGCAAGAAGTTCCTCGGGATTCCTGACCCCAATCTCGAAGACCACCGTGAGGTAGAGTGGGGGCGGACTTGGGTTGGGCGAGGGTGGGGTTGAGGGCGCTGGAGGCATAGGCAGGGCGGGAGGTTGGTTGGGTATGCTCGGAGGAGATGGGGTGGGTGGCCGGGTACAGGAGGGGGGATAAAGGGCTGCGCCGGCATGTATGGGCTGGGGGGCAGAGCGGTTACGACGACGATCTCGCGCTTGGCAGTCGCGGCATTGCCGGCAGCGTCTGCGACGGTGTATGTGATCTCGTATCGTCCGAGTGTGGCGGTGTCCACATCCCCTGCCACACGAACCATGTGGGAGATGTCCCCGTCGAAGGTGTCGTAGGCGGAAGCTCCGAGGTCGGCGTAGACGCTTTGCTGCTCGATCTGCACATCTCCCAGCCAGACATAAATCCCGGGATGGAGGAGAATCAGATCGCATCGACGTTAGCAGCTTCAAGGAGAGGCTCTTGGCCTCTAGAAATCGGAGTCAGAGGGGACTACTGGCACACTATGCGACGAGAACATGTTCATGCATCATGCTCAGATCTGTTCCGTCAGTGCTGAGACGTGTGGGATGAGAAAAACGTCGCCCTCCTTTTTTTTACCCTAAATGCTAAATGAACGGCTCTGGAAAGGCTGTGTGAGCTACTGTGCTCGCGCAGCCTCCGCATGCAAGGTCCACCTCGCTGCATAGGTAAGCATAAATAAATATATGCTTCGAAGTATACCGAAAAAATAGTAACCGACAGATAGCTATACTATCGATGCAGCGGCTATGCTAAAAAATGACCTGCCGCATCATATGCTTTGTGTAGCAACGCATGCGTGATGCTGAGGCTGATCGTGTTGAATGATGAAGATGCACGCACACACACAAGCAACCTTCGCATATCTAAAGGACTGAATCGGAGGGTTGGGACACCTTTCAACGGTGAACAAGCTACCCATGCCCTGTGCAATACTCTACTTCAACTGTGAGATTCGGTTGCAGCATGTTGTTGGGAGTTACCCGCAACGACGACGCCCCATTCAGCTGGATGGCAGGCGGGGTGATGTCCAGGGTGGTGGCCTGAAGTTGGCTGGGCTCCGCCTGCCAATTGGGCGGCGTCGCTGAGTCCTCCGCCAGGAGATGAATGGTGTACTCGGACTCGGAGTTCAGCCCGGCAACCTCCACGGCCACGGCTTCGAACGCCACCGGAACATTGACCATACTGGCGACGGCAGCAGCGGGGGTCACACCGAGTATGATGTGCTGCACGCTCGGCGTCTCCTTCACGTTGTAGTACACGCGGCCAGGCTCCGTCAGCGCTACCACTGAGCTTGATTGCCCCCTCCCCGCACGTTCACATCACGTCGACCATCCGATGCAAATGGCTCATGAGATGCTTTCGAGCCATGCACTCCACAAAAAGAACCCGTGATCGGTCATCAGCTTATCACGGCATAGTTTCACGTCGCAGCAGCGGGGAAGGCCACGCAGCGCCATCATAGCAGCTCCACGCCCCCGATGAAAGGCGTGTAACAAAGTTGGCATCACTGCAATAATTAGACTGCAGTGATTAGATTGACTGCAGTGATTAGATTGACTGCAGTGATTAGATTGACTGCAGTGATTCGATTGACTGCAGTGATTAGATTGACTGCAGTGATTAGATTGACTGCAGTGATTAATTTGACTGCAGTGATTAGATTGACTGCAGTGATTAGATTGACGATGAAACCTCCATGATCCGCGATATATTCTTTCATCACTGGTAGGCGGGCAGGCAGAGTGCGGGGCATCTTCAAGGGGGGGTGGGGGCACCGAATGAGACGCCCTCTGCGCTGATGTCCGTGATGCGAGGGTACCCGCCCGAGGCGAAGCTCGGCGGGGTGATGTCCGCCGTGCGCAGCTCCAGAGCAGCAACGGAGGACCTGAGAAGGGGAGCACCGCTTGCCTGGAGTGCGGCCGTGCTGGGCTCTACAGCCAGCACGTACACACTGTACAGCGTCTCGGATTGCAGCCCGAGCACCACCACTACCTCTTCCCCATCGTGGTAAGAGATGTTCCCAGCGATCAGAGCAAACCCTGCATCGCAGCACCAGATGCAAACGGTCCATCAGTTATATACACTGAACGGCATGAGATCGGCCAACAAAAGCCAGCCCACCATCATCCCAGTGGATGTGAGAGGCAAATCAAGAGCAGGGCGGGGCCGTGACAAGATACCACAAACGCATACATATTCCCAACCCAAATGCAAAGCAACATGGAAAGATGATACGATGTGACCGATCGTCGCCAAACAACTGTTGGTCTCTGAGTTACCATCAGTTCTATACACACAAAACAAATCAGTTGTATATTTCCACTTCTGCAGTTGCAGTTTGGAATGTTGACCCCCAACCTGGATTTTAAAAAATTGCTTACGCCCAAGCAACCCATAAAGTCATTTCCCTCCGGCCCACCTAAATGAAAGGTTTGTGCCCACTGTGGACCAATCCCTATATAATCACATATACAACGTTGCATAATTCATGTTGTGTTTGGCTTGTCCTTGGACCGATTCCTTTGGCACCACGTAGCCATAGAAGTCCGGCTGCACTAAATGTACCCACCGGGGATCAAAGGATTCAGCACACTTTCGGAACACTTATCCGGATTTTCCAAAGCTCACTAGTGAAAAATGCCCCCCCCCTAAGCGTCACTGGAGAGAGAGTGCGTGTCCTTATCATTGGACCGACTCCTTTGGCATCCCAGTAGCCACAGTAGACCGGTTGCACTATGTACCCACGCTGGGGATCAAAAGATTCAGCACACACTTCGGGACACTTATCCGGATGTGTGTGTATGCTTATCCTTGCGAATCCTTTGGCACCCCGAAGCCACAGGAGACTGCACTATGAGAGAGAGAGAGTGTGTGTGTGTGTGGTGCACACTGTGTCTGCTGTGATGCTGGCTGTACGGTTGCGTCTCTGAGACCTTAGAACGAGCGAGCATTCCGCAGCGGAGCATTTGCCCAGCCGAAGAGCCCGTCGTGAGCAGCTACGGGGGGTGCCCTCGGATGCTCGTTGTGCCACGCCACATACCATCGCTTGTGGCGGCGCTCCCGGCGGCCACGAGCACGTCTTCCCGGGCGGTGCCAGTGACGCGCCACTCAACCAGGCTCATGTTGTGCACCTCGTCCGCCCCGGTCACCCGCGCCCGCACCTCCCGCAGCAGCGCCCCGCTCGCACTCGCCTCCGCCAATAGCACCCCAGCCTCCTCTGCCGCCACCGCAGTCCCGCCATCGACCCTGACACGCGACTCCATCGACACAAACCAGGAAGTCACCGTAGTCGCAGCAGTCGCATCGTCGGAGGCGGCTTGAACCCCCACATGCCCGGAGGGGGCGGCGGATGCATTCGAGTCCGCATGTCCTGCTGGTGCGCTGCCACCGCCAAGAGCCACAGTTACATTCGCCGCGCGCACTCCGCACACCGCGGCAAGGCTCTCCTGAAAGGCCGCCACGAGGGCGGCGGCACTGCTATTCCCCCCCCCGCTCGCATCGCCCAGCCACCCTGGCAGCTCCAAGCGGTGCTCGGCAGCCACAACATACGCCACCACCGCAGAAGCAGCCCGGTCAGCTGCCTCCACGACATAGTACACGGTCGCTGGGGTGTCCAACTCGACACTCAGCTGGAAGGTCTCTCCGCCTACCATGCCCACCGCCGGCGACCCGTCCGCGAACTGTGGGCGTTGACGGGCAATCACCGCAAGATCACCATCCCCGCCGGCTCCGCCACCGACGCTAGGGAGGATACCGCCGCCGTCGCCGCCAAAAGCGCTGTCCAGGATTCGGGCGGGTGGCGACGGACTCGGGGGCATGAGCTGCACTGGTGGTGAGGGCGGCGGGGGAAGAGGCTGCGGCGGGGGTGGCGCAGCCGGTGTGGTGCGCTCATAGGCGGAGGTGGACGAGGAGAGGGTCAACGGGGTGCCGAATGGTTCCCAGTACACCCCTTGGAAGATTGCCCCAGGGTCCCCTTCGACGGTGCGAGTAAATGCCATAGCCTCCAGCTGCTGCGTCCACTCGAATGTTACACCGCTCGAAACTATTGTACTGCCGGCACTGATCCCGCTCACCGTCGCTGCCTTGGCCGGCACCGCAGCGGCGGCGGCCATGGCGGCGGCAAAGGTTGCCTCGAAATCTGCTCGCGAACTTGGCGAGTCCAACGCAGCCACGTCGAGTAGCGGGAAGCGGATCCGGGTCTCGACCACATGAACACCCCCAGGAGGGGGAGAGGGAGGCGGCGGGGGAATGACCGCCGCCCCCAGGGCCTGCACATCGCCCACCTGGAAGGTGACGGGCATGCCAAACTCCTCCCAGAAGGATCCAGCGAACACCGTGCGGACGTTGTGGCGCACGCGCTGCGCAAAGACCGCCGCCTCCACGGGGAAGTCCCAGGGCAGGAAGGTGGTGGAGGTGATGCGCGTCAGCCCCTGCGTGATGTGCGTCACCTCGCACCCTGACCCGGCGACCCCGGTGCCGGCAATCATGGCCGCGGTGAACTCCCCCCGGAAGGTGCTCCCGAAGGAGGCACTCTGGAAGCGGTAGTACTCCAGGTCCGAGAACCCGATGACACTCTCAACTCTGATGACACCCACCGGAGGTGGGCTCGGAGGCGGGGGAGGAGGGGGGTGGGAGAGAAATGAAGGGGGGGGGGCAAGGTGGGGGCGACGTAGGGGCGGCGGTGGGGGAGGCGAGGGGCGGGGAGGGGATTTGAATTGGGGTGGTGGTGGCACCGAGCACTTCCGGGGGTCGAGGGCGAGGGTGGCCCAGAAGGCGTCGTCCGTGAACACGGGGGAGGTGCTGCTGGTATCTGCCGCCGAGGAGAGGTCGTCCGCGGAGGAGCGGTTGTGCGCCGCTGCGTCCGTGGCATTCGCTGCAGCGGATGCATTCCCGTCGATGTGCTCATCGCTGCCCTCGAGCAGCTCCTCGAAAGCCTCCGCCTTGTCGAGGTCATCCCAGTCGAAGGTGACCAGCGCGATCGCGTACCACGTAACGTTGTGATGGGCAGCTTGGGTCTCGTCATCGCCTGAAAATAGGGGGGATGGAGCAGGTGCCCACCATCCGGCAAGGTTACTCACGGTGGTAGTGTTAACCACGGTGGCAGTGTTAACCACTGTGGCAGTGTTAAACCACGGTGGCAGTGTTAACCACGGTGGCAGTGTTAACCACTGTGGCAGCTGACTTAGCGATTGAGCAGGCGTCTGCCATATCATACAGAAAATAGGCTACGGTCCACTTGTGCAAAGGGTTTTAAGAAGACGTTCCGACTCTGATCTGCTAGGATGTAGAAACGTGGTACTCAAAGCTGCACAGCCTGTGGGGCTGTCCCTGCAAACGATGTCGCATTGGAACAGCAAGATAGCGCTCGCCACGATGGGGCTCGCGAGCGGGTTGCAATGGTTCAAGACGAAGCAGGGATGGATCCAGCATTCAGAAATCTCGAGTCGGCTTGGAGCTGGCGGCAGCAGGCAGTAGTAAGATGCTGAGTTTGATGCGCGTAGGGTAGTTACCTGTGTCCGTAACGGTGATACCTTCAGGCGCAGTGGTGTTGAACGAGATGGAGACCTGGGACGAGGGGACCCCGGCCGCCCGGCTGAAGACCGCGACAAGGTGGGCCTCGAGGGCGGCTGCGAGGGTGCTATTCGCCAGGAGAGCGGTGAGGTTCACTCCCGGGAAGGCCATGACGGCATCCACCAGCACAATGCCGCCCGGAGGGGGGGAGGGCGCGGGAGGGCTCGGGGGGCACGGGGGAGGAGATGGCGGCGGCGGGGACACTGGCAGCGGCACCACCTCCGCCTCGGTCACCAGCGGAGGCTCGAAGATGGCCCAATAGATGTTATTGGCAGAGTCGAAGACAGCATCGGTGTGATTCACCAAGGTCACCTGAACAGACACCACGAAGATTCAGGACTGAGGTGTGGGAAGGGGTGGGGTGACACACAAGAGACTCTGGTTGCGATTGATTGGTGCACATGGCCGTCCATGATTACTGGCTCAGATGGGGAAATTAGATATGCCGTCCCTTGCGTGAGCCTCTGATCAATGGAGGAAACGGAGGGCGCCATCGGATGCACCTTTTTGGCTCTTTTTGTGAGTGGAACTTTCCTCTAGCCAAACAGTTTCCGGATGTGCCGTCGTGATGCGTGAATGGGACTGTTGCGGAGTGCCGGCTCTACACCAAACTGGTGAAAGCCAGATCTCATCCCTCGTGATCAGATCCTAAGTTGTTTATCTCTTTCTGATAGGCCCCAGCTGTACTGTCAGCTTTCTGATAGGCGCCAGCTGTACTGTCAACGATGACTCCGCAGGCACTCGTCTAGCTGGTCTCTTGACTTTTGGGAGGGACTTGACTTCCTGACCTGGAACGTGTCGGCCTCGAGCATGTCCGTCCATGGAAACTCCACCGTGGCAATCACCGACAGCCCAATAATCTGCGGCGGGGCGGGGGCGGGGTGGGGTGGGCGGCGAGGCTTGCAACGGATAAGGCGGCGGCCAAAGCGGAAGCTGGGGTGGACTCGGCGGGGGAGCCCCACCGGGAGGGAAGTGAGGGTGGGGCGGTGGCGAAGGCGGCAGGTGCGTCGAACTGTTGAAGGCAGAGGTGTCATTTTGGGAGGCGAGAGCAAACCCAGAAGAACCGTTTTGAGGAGAAGGAGGAGTAAGGGGAGGGAATGAGTGGTTTGCAGGATAGCTAGTCCAAGATTCTTCGTCGGCCGTGCTGTTGACTGCCCCGATGGATGAGTTCCGAGATGGAGGCGGCATGAGTGGCGGAGGAGGCGGAAGTTGGGGCTGGGTGGCGTAAATCGGGATGACAAGAGTTATGTTGACAAACTCCGGGTCCACTCCGGCAGCCACTGCGATTGACCTGACATATTCTTCGAGAAAGGCGTCCCGCTGTGCTGCATCTGCAAACGTGGCGGGGTCGCGCGGCGAGAAGTCGATGGTACTCTCGACATGAATGATGCCGAAGGGGTGGGGTCGGGGGAGGGGCGGCAACGGGGATGGCGGGGCGGGAGAGCAGCAATCTTGGTCACGCCGGAGGAAGCGTCTCTGTAGAGCCGCACTGCGACCAGAAGTCCGCACTCGAAGAGTCGTCGTCACTGAACCCTCCGCCAACCACCTCCCCCGCACGCATGTGAGTGCAAGTGGTCTTGTGAGCGAGTGCACTTTGAAAGTGCCCTTTGCACTCCGCTCTCATTAAATCAAGTATCATCGAAACGGCAGCTGGGATAATCATGGAACGCAATTCTACGGAGATGGGCCCATGGCATAGTCAGACCGAACCGGCAAGGCAAGTGGCGCGCGCCTCCTGACCTTGTCACGAAGATGGTTGCTACTGAGCTGGTGAGGGTGGTCTGGAACGACGTGGCAGTGCTGATATCGTCCCACGAGAAGAGGACCTGCACACACCAGTGGATACCGTGCCTTGGTGAATCCGAATGCGCAACGCTTTGAAATTTCATCGGACGGTGCTCGCGTGCTTTCGCCATCAAGACTTTGGGGATAATCAATTGATTTGACACTAGGACAGTCGATCTCAAGTTCTCCACTAGGCCTGCAATCAAATATTTGACGTCATTTTTCGATCGGACGGCACTGGCACGATATGATTAGTAACCCAGTTTTATTATTCTGATAAAATTCTGTCTTTCTGTGTCTCATCAGTGAAAGTAGTGGCAATGTCATCGTTATCAATTGGCCGTCGTCGGATCGAATTTTCGTGGGTGTCGCCCGTTGGGATTCGAGCTTTGATTAGGTATGTAAGTAAGCATTTAAGTAATTTGCCCTGGTCCATCCTTATAAAGAGGTAACAAGCGGATTCACTTTGTTGCACCGTTTCGATTTCAGATCACGACGTTTCGTAGTACGAGTGGAGCATGAGCAGAATCCAACGTATATGTGAAAATCCTGGAACCAATCTTGCTTCTCAAACATCGTGCTCATTGTGAGACCAGATTTTGATACAAGGAGCGGTGAGTCACCTGAGAGTTGATGGAGACACTGCCCTGATACTTGCTTATAATTGCGATGTCGTCCGTGTTGACGCCTGAAGAGGCGGCCATGGCAGTCTGGAAGTTCGACGTGAAGGTGGCATCGAAGACTGGATCGTCGAACATGGCGATGTCCAGGCTTGAGAATGCGAAGTGACGGATGCAACGGCGGGCGTGACGCCGGCCGGCGGGGGGCTTTGAGGGATTGGTGGGGAAGGGGAGGGGTGGGGAGATGGAAGACTGGGGGAGGAGATGGAGCAGCTGGGGGTGGCGAAGCCGGGGGCGGGGATGGAGGTGGGTGGGGGTGGTGGGGGTGGTGGTGGGGACGGTGGGGGACTCGGTGGGGGGATGGTGGGGGAGACGGTGGAGGTGGACTTGGTGGTGGAGGGAGACGGTGATGGGGGAGGTGGAGGGGGAGGTGGGGGTGGGGGGGAGGAGGGGGGTGGAGGATTTGGAGGTGGTGGAGATGGTGGTGGTGGGGCTTGGTGGGGGCTTGGAGGAGGTGGGCTTGGGGGAGGTGGAGGCTGTGATGGGGGAGGTGGAGACGGCGGGCGGAGGGGGAGCATGGTTCACAGAACCACCGTACACGGATGTCCGTACAGATGGCATGGGGTAGGGTGGTGGAAACGGGGGAGGGGGGAGGAGGGGAGGTGTGGGGGGTGGAGGACAAGGTGGGGGTGGAGATGGAGGGGGAGGGAGGAGGCGGGCTCGGGGGGTATGGACTGGGGGGAGGTGGACTGGGGGGAGGGGGCTCGGAGGCGGAGATGGGGGTGGGGCTCGAGGAGGGGGCGGTGAGTACATGCGATCAACTTCGGTCGTGAACACGTCGCCGCTGCAGAGACACCCCCAGCAGAGCCAGCGCCGCTCACAACCCCCTTTCACACTCACAAAACGCCCGACCTCAAGGGCGAGCAACCACTCTTGTCACTTAACGCGCCGGAAACCTTTGGCCACTTTGCATTGTTAAGCATGTGTGAAGCGTTCTCTTTGCTCAACCACACATAATGATGATGCATGATGCTAAGAATAACCGCCCTCCGATGACCAGCCACAGATACGGTCTTGTAGTTCTACAGTAATCTTCGGCGGCTGCTAAGCAACCTTGACGGGGACATGACGAAGCCTTAGAGACGAGGCTCAGGGCTTCTGACATTCTGAGCCCCGTGTCCTACGAGTACTGTCATGAGCAGGGGCCTGCGGCGAGACAGCAACCCCGATCCGAGGGCTAGTGCATCTCCTGCCGTCCCCCCCAACATAGTGCGATCCGAGCGCTGGTGCATCTACTGCCCTTCTCCCCACATAGTGCGATCCATGCAAGCCCGGCACGAGCCATGATACTCTGGATGAAGCACTACCATGCTTAGGGAGTTAGGGTTTAACACACGTATTTAAAATGCATTGACAATGATGGGGGTAGCAAAGGCGAAAGTTCACACGTGGAAATGGCGCCGTAGGAGGTCTTAAAGCTGGTGAAGACCGAGTACGCATCGTAGGTGATGGAGTAGGAGAAGGCGGTGGGGGTGCTGGTGGCCGTGTCGGGTGGAAAGTAAACGGTCGAGACCACGGTGACTCCAGTAGCAGCAGGTGGCTGAGGGGACGCTGGTGGCGGTGAGGAAAGTGGTGGCGGCGAGGGGGGCGGCGGGTCAGAGGATGCATTGGGTGTCAAAATGAGATGGCGGCGGCGCGGGTTGGGACCCGGCAAAAGCTTGGGCCGCTGCAAGACACTCAACTCCGCTGCCTGTTGCAGCCGCCGCGTTGCAACGCCTGCA
>LGRX02021542.1:6315-20016 GCA_001247695.2 Cymbomonas tetramitiformis
ACACAAATACCAAACACAGGTCTTCACAAGATGTTTCATTCCAAAATAGATTTACATCTAGAGTCGGCTAGCTAGTTCTAGTTCCTTAGGTGGTGAAAGTCAGAACTTGACAGGTAAAGGGGTCCCGAGTGCAACCAGATCAGACCCAATGCCTTGGGGTTGTCTGGTCCCTGAGTCCCGGGTACCCCCTTCCCCCTTCCCTTTTCCCACGTGTGGGCGGGTGGGTGAACAAATCTGAAGCTCTAGTCATACTGAAATTTCTACTCTGATGTCTCCACTAGAGTGACAAGGAGGTTGAACAATTTGCTGCTCATTCAAGAGTGAGCTGCACACCAGACTTCAAGTTATTTATATTTCCTAGAAATGACGGCTACCCAATCATGTAGCAGCAGGATCTTATCAATGAACAATGGATCTACAACCACCAATTAGTGGTTCTCCTAGTGTCATCAATCCTACAACAACCTACGTGGTCTGCTGAGGACCCCCCCAACTTAGGCAAGTTGAAACCAGGTACAAACAGTTCATCTCAGCCACCCGAGTGAGTGTCATCAATTTAGATCTGAGGGACTCACTCGAGTTGCATTTCTCATCTGTGTCATCAGATTGAGACTGGGGTGTTTGGTCCTAGCTTTGGCAGAGGTGCCACAGAAATTTGAGAACTCAAGCCCGAGTTCTCAACCAAATTAAGAGCTTTTCGGCTCATTCTTTTTGGGTTTTGAGCACCAATAAAATGGCAATTTCAAATGCAAAGCTAGGGAGCAGCACAGTTCCGCAATAACCGTAATTAACCCCTTTAGTCTTAATTGTTCATTATTGCAAGGGAACTTTACACAAATACCAAACACAGGTCTTCACAAGATGTTTCATTCCAAAATAGATTTACATCTAGAGTCGGCTAGCTAGTTCTAGTTCCTTAGGTGGTGAAAGTCAGAACTTGACAGGTAAAGGGGTCCCGGGTGCAACCAGATCAGACCCAATGCCTTGGGGTTGTCTGGTCCCGGAGTTCCGGGTACCCTCTTCCCATTCACACAGTGCGCTTTGCCAAGCAGGAAACTAGACTAGAACACCATCCGAGCTGGAACTAGCGTCGGGCGTCCACAGCAGCCGCCATGGCATCGGACACTAGCTTCGGAATGGTCAAGCGCTGCTCTTGTGGCATCTCGTGGTACTCATCCACTGCATCCGAGACCCAATCCCCCCAGTGCTTGACAAGGTTCCTGGGCATCCTTTCCGCAAAAGTAAGGGTAGCCGCCCCCCTCCGGAAAGAGTGCCCAGAATACAGGTTAGGCTGCAAGCCTGCAGCCTGCAGCTTGTCCCTCCGCCAGTGATCAAACACTGCATGTGTGAGGGCAACCTGCTGCCCATTTGCCTTCCTGCATCACAACAGGGGCGCCTTGGGCCCACCTGACAATGAATTCACTGCCAAGGCCTTGCGGGTGAGAGTGACAACACAGAATGTTGTGTATCTCGCCGTTCGGAACAGCACCTTGTGCTCCCTCTCTGAAAATTGGTTCGTCTTGGAGAAAGACGCCACAACCTCCATCAAGTCCTTCCCGGTGAACCTCATGCTCCCCTTGAGCATGACACCTGAGCGGGAGAAAGCGTCCTGTTTCTTGGCCGTGACATTGGCCTTCCTGAAACAGCCGCCAAATGCCAGCAAGCATGCCAGCCAACAGAACAAGTCATTCTCTTTCTCGAGGTCAATTCCAACCTGAAAGAAGATTGAGACAAGTTCCTTCGGACCAATTCCTAGCTTCTTCCGCTTAGGATTCCCCTTCAACCTCTTGATCCCCCGAAGGGTCCGGCGAAGGCGCTTAAGCTCTAAGAACTCCGGAAGGGTGAAACCCAGCTCAAGATGAAGGTTCCTAACAGCAGACAGGTAGGCCTTGATTGTGGAGTACTTCACACTCCTAGCCAGGAATGCAGCCCACAATTCCAAGGAATGCTCTGAGGCCAAGAAAATTGGCCTCAAGTCATACCACACAGCAAAGCGGCAGAATTGCTTACCACCTGTCTCGTAGGAAGATCTGGTGTTCAGGGCCACCGCATTAAAGGCGAAGTGGGCCACTCCGTCCTCCAGCTCCCGCTTCTCGCCATCTGTCAATCAAAAGAAAGTTAGTCCAGCTGAACAAAGCAAGGAGGGACCCTGAACACCACCACGGGCCACCTTGTGGGCCCATAGAACCTCCGGTTCCCCTCTAGCCCGGGGGCTGAGAACAGGTTCGCCTCCGCCTCAAACCGGTCAACCGGGACAAACACCGAAGGCTTGCTCACAACGAACTTGTAAAAGTCCGCCGAGGGCCACATTGGGATGACAAAACAAGCAGAGGTCCCCACATTCACCCTCCTCTTACACTGCAGAAAGTGTTTTAAAATGAGGAGGATGCACGAGAAAGGGGGGGTGCACCAGACAGTGTACCCCGCCCAATCTTGTGTGGTGCAGTCTTGCCTGACTCTCCAGCACACAAGGGTCTGCTTGTTGGCGCCAAAAGCGTCGCAACAGGCATCCACCGAGAAAGGACCGAATCTCCGATCCAATCTCTCAAAAACCTCAGAAAACAGCTTCTAGTCATCCCTGTCCTGTCTCCAAATGGAGGAGGACTTCCACTCCCGGTGCAGATCAAAGAACATACGCATTTCTTGCCTGCTCAGAGCATCTGCAAACTGGTTCTGCTTTGAGGGAACCCACTCAACAATGAACCGCACATCAAATTGCACACACTGTTTGAAAATGGCCCTGAGCAGCAACCTGAAGTCAAGGGTACACCTCCACTTCTCCAACATCCCCCGAGTCGGGGTATTGTCGGTAATGAGGACCACCGTGAGTCCCCGAAGGAACTCTCCCCACAACTTGAGTGCCCAAAACACGGAGAATAGCTCCAGGTAGTTGATCTGGGAGGAGGCTCTATCCCTGAAAGGGACGAACGCCTCTTGAGGCATGGCTAGTAACTCACGCCAACTAACCGCAAAATACCTCCCATCAAGGAAACCTCCCATCCCCGTGCCCGTGGAAGCATCCACCGAGAAATGGGAAGGTTTGACCTTCCTCTTCATCAACACGATCCGCTGCCCGTTGTAAATCTCAAGGCACTCAGCAACAAAACGAAAGTCCGCACAAGCACCCCCCGACATCGAGAGCCATCTCTTTCGAGACCTCAGCAATGCGTGTCCCGAACCACAGAACAAGGACAATCCCCTGACAAGCCTAGAAGCAAAAACCAGTTGTCCCATGAACCTCTCCAAGTCCTTCCGAGCACACCAACTGGCTCGGGAGAAAAACAAGGCCTTCTCCCGAAGGGCCCGGCACTTCCTCATTGGAAGGCTAGCCGATACGCGGCCCTCCCCAAACTCGTTAGTACAAAGCCTAATGCCAAGGAAAACAACATCTTGCACAGGTCCCTCACACTTGTCCCAGGCCACCTCAAGGCCTAGGAACTCAAGGATGTCCTGGAGTAGCTCCAGAGCCTCCAAAGCCCCTTCATGAGACTCAGACTCACAACACACCCAAAAGTCATCCAAAAACCCGACCGAAGCCGAGAAACCTTGGCCCCTCAAGAATCTCACCAGGGCCTGTGTGACTTCATGGAACTTCCCTGGTACCGCTCGATGCCCGAACGGAAACCGGAGGTCCGCCACCACCTCACCCCTCCAACGATATGTGTGATACCAGAGGTACTGCAGCGCTATCGGCAAATGCCGGTACGCGCTCTTGATACGCGGCCCTCCCCAAACTCGTTAGTACAAAGCCTAATGCCAAGGAAAACAACATCTTGCACAGGTCCCTCACACTTGTCCCAGGCCACCTCAAGGCCTAGGAACTCAAGAATGTCCTGGAGTAGCTCCAGAGCCTCCAAAGCCCCTTCATGAGACTCAGACTCACAACACACCCAAAAGTCATCCAAAAACCCGACCGAAGCCGAGAAACCTTGGCCCCTCAAGAATCTCACCAGGGCCTGTGTGACTTCATGGAACTTCCCCGGTACCGCTCGATGCCCAAACGGAAACCGGAGGTCCGCCACCACCTCACCCCTCCAACGGTATGTGTGATACCGGAGGTACAGCAGCGCTATCCGCAAATGCCGGTACGCGCTCTTGATGTCAACCTTGATCATGAAATACCTCGGCCTCAAAAACGCCATCGCATCCGCGGCAGATTGCCACTTTTGCTCCGGAATGTCCGTGGCTGAGTTTTCACTGACCAATCATCATTCTCACAATAGTTGTGGACCACGCGGACCTTCTCAAAATTTGAGTGGTCTTCGTCTACCACTCCTACCCCGTGAACCGCCTCCGCCAAATGAGGCGGGATCGGGACCACCCTCTTAAGACGGAGCTCCTCCTCATGGAGCTCGTCAACCTTGTGCTCAAAACCCGCCTTGACATAATTCTCCCCTGACATGTCAACTCCTGCCGGGTCGATCTGCCATCCCGCGCCATGCGCAACTGAGCGCACAAGAGCATCAACACTTGGATCATCCCGAAACAGCATTGCCCATCGGTCAACCCGTTCAGTGACTACCGGGACTGCGGCCCAAATGGTTGTTGTCGCGCTTTTGAAAGCGCGCCACGCCTCCAACGACACCCCATGTGTACTCAGATCCAACTCCCCCCACTTCGGTTCCCACGAGCTCAAGAGTTCGCCAAACCGTCATGATCTTGGTTTGAAATCAGGGGGCGACCAAATCTTTTCACCAAGTGTGTCGCACGGGTGTAGAAACTCTCCCTCCTGTGAATAAACCGGAGGGAAATTCCACTGACTGTCCACAACTCGAAACGTCGTTTCAGCAGGGAGTTTCTCAGCGGGGCAGGATTCAGAAGCAAAAGGCAGTGGCACACCTGCGACGTCTACACGTGTAGGCATCAACCCCGAGGAAGCACCCCAACTCGATAAAGTTGGCTCCTCGATATCGCTCGTCGATACCCCTCGTTGGGCGGTGTCATCAACCAGGTCGACGGGCGTGGGGCGATCGTCGCGGCCGCGACGATCGAGCCCGATAGCTGCGTGGTCTTCCGCGCTCCCCTCCTCAGCAGGCAAAGGAGAGCCCACGTGTGAACCGGGAGGAGCCCCCCCCGGTCCCACCCGTCACTTACAAGCATTGTCCTTCTTCCTGTGGTCACCACCACAGGACGAACAGACGTGCGGAAACTTGCACGCCTTCTTAGTGCACTTCCCCGCGTTCCAGTGGAAGCAGGAAAGAATCGAACTCTTCGGCTTCGAAGTCGTTTTCGCCCCCGCCGGGTCCTTCTGCTTCCCGATCCCCGCAGTCTTCGAAGTCGTCTGCCCCGCGTCTCTCCTAGCCTGGATGAAACGCGTCCAAGTCGCGTCCAGCATGTCCGGGTTCCACGATAGGATAAAGCTCGACGCGATGCGCTGACGGATGTACTTGTCGTATTCCGCGACGCACTTGACATCCTAGGAGTCCATCTTTGCAAACAGGTCCAGAACGTACATGTGATAGAAGTGAATTTCCCGCTCAAACGAGTCGGGCATCCCACGCGTGAATTGAAGCAAGCGGTAACCGAACTCCTCCTTCGTGTACTGCTTGGGCGGGCGCGTCAAAACGCGCCCGTCCTGGATCTGAAACATCTCCCGGTACTCCGGCTGCGGTGTCTCCACCGGTTGTGGAAGGGCGAGGTTCAATCCCTGAAGTGGGCCTGCGGCGACATGTAGGTTCCCCGTCGCACCTGAAGCATGTTGCACGAGGTCCGCCGCAAAGTAGTCGCCGTTAAAGGCCTTGGCCGCAGCGTCCAGCACCCCGCGCTGCTTCCCGATGGAGTCGTTGTTCGCGACCTTCTCTCCAGCGCCAGGTCCCGCGTCTTCACGAAATAACGCTTTCCCGGCCGGCATCTCCTCCAGCCAGTTCTCCTTCCTAGAATCCGGAAGGGAGTCGGTGTTCGCTTCAGGGCACTTACAAAGATGCGCGTGCCAAATCACGGCCGAGCCACGTAAGAACGCGATGTACTTCTCCAAGGACGCAGGCGCGCAGTCCCGCGCGTCTTCCAAGTCGTCCAGAGTCGAAATCTCGCAGTCGTCGGTGACCTGGTCTGCGATATCCGGACAAGCACAAGGCCGGATACTCCACTCCATCTCGTCACCAAACGCGTGGGGGAACTCCTCCACCGCCTTCGCAATCCGTAACGCGGCGCGATATGCCCTCCTGACGCGTCCCAACGCTTTCGCCCGCCTGCGTGATGTCGCCGGTGACGAGTGTTGCTTCGTAGAAGGCTCTGGCAAAAAAGACACATGTTTGGGAGGTCTCTTCCGTTTCGGCGGAGAGTCGTGCTCCTCCTCCTCCTCTTCGTCCTCCGAAAGCATGTCAACCTCGTCCTCCTTGTCCCAGTCCACCACCAATGCCTTAGTGGCTTTCAGGACGCGGCCCGCGGCCTCGTCCTGAAAGCCACCAACTTTCAGGACGAACCCCTGAAAGTTGGTCCTGAAACTACTTACGGATTACCCCTGCGCTCACCGCAGTGGCGCTTGGCCGGGGGATCGTCACTGTCGGGCCTAACTGCAGCTTCTGCCCGACCTTCTTGAATATTTTCGCCGTAGTGTCCATGACGGTCTCCATGAGTAACTGTTGCCTGCGTTCCGAGAGCTGCTGAGACCACGGGATGAAAGCCTTCAACCCGTTCAGCAGCTCCTTCTGATGGCGCAGAGCCGAGGCCGTGGGCCCCTGCTTGAATCTGCCCAACTTCCCGGTGCAGTCGAGCAAGTCCTTCAAATTCATCGGCAATGGCATGACCACCTCTGCTTCTCAAATGTCTGCAAACGGATCCGTTGGTACCAATTCCAAAGACCAGCCCGGTAGTGAGCTCGTCGGGGGATCCTGCTAAGACCCACAGAAAAAGGTAGTGTTGTACTGCACTAAATTCTCCGGTGACGGTCACGCCGTTGAAGGTAATGTCCCGTTTCGGGGGGTCGTCGCAATGAGCCATTAGACCAGCAAAACTGCCGAAGGATGACTTGTTGGCACAAGAATCACACGGGCAGAAATATCTCCGTGGGGCAAGGCAGCAGCAGCAGTAATGGAATCTTTCTTTGGGACAAAATTCCCAAATATGAGGGCTAGGAAACTGCCTCAAGTCAGCAAATCTGTCTTTCAACTGTCTGTAGACCTCGTGAACTCCGGGGTGTTGATGTAAGCTGGTCAGACTTCGGGCAGCCCGGATGTCCGATCTTGAAGACTCACACTCGAGGTCACTGTCAGAAGCCAGGTTTAGATTGACAAAAGAGAACTCAAGGGAGTCCTCGTTCAGCCAAAGAGAAATCTTGAACAAATCTGAAGCTCTAGTCAGACTGAAATTTCTACTCTGATGTCTCCACTAGAGTGACAAGGAGGTTGAGCAATTTGCTGCTCATTCAAGAGTCTATGCTTTCCTCCACCTCCGCCTCGGCGCCCTGCTCCTCCGACATCCCGGAGGTCACCACGGACCGCATCATCAAAACAAGCCGCCTACCTCTGTCAGGCGGTCACCTGATGTTGTCATCAGAACAGGCCTCCTTCTTCTGACAGGCGGTCATCCGATGACATCATCATTTCTCTTTTGCTCGAATCCTCATTTGCCAAAGGCAGGCACTGCAATACATTTCATTAAAATGATTTTGTAAAGTGTTTAAAATGCATTTTGTGCTTTTTACATGCTTTCTAAATTCATGTTTTTGATGAGATGTCCAGACTGTCTGTGCACGTCACCAAAAGGAAAGAGTCCTCTGGGTCGGGAGCGGTGGGAAGAGCAAAAGGAACAGAGCTGAACAGGCGTGTCGCTTCGTGGCTACTTGTACATCCTGTTTGTGTCACGGAGCTACATGTGTCATTCGGCTCTACTGCAGCAGGAGTCACGGATTCTGAAAGTCTGAAACCACAAAAATTCTGTTGCACTCCAATTTGAACATTTCTCTTTTGCTCGAATCCTCATTTGCCATGAAACCAAAGATGAAACTGTGAGGCACACACAAGAAATCTGATCTCTGTCACTGTGACCATGTTAACCAAGCGAAGTAGTAGTCCATGTCTGTGTCCCTCAGAGCTGTCGGGTCGATGTAGTGTTGCACTGCCGAAGAGAACTGTGACCAGCCTCCCAGGAAGCACACTTTCTCCATTGTAACACCCACAGCTCGAGCACACGTCGTGGCACCCTTCCGGGTGCTGTGTGCAGAAAAGTGACCTCCTTCAGGAGGTGTGCAGTCCAGCTCGCTGAGAGCTAGACCAATCCAGTCGTTTGCCACGGAAGCCTTGAAGTTCTTCGGGTCCTCGGGTAGCAGCCAGTAGCCGTCAGGTTGAGTCTTCGCAGAAATGCTCCAAGCTGTGTCACGGTAGAACTCCCAGTGATCGATCAGCTCCTTCAACAGAGCCACCCCCTTCCAGGGGATCGTAAGGCGTCGCTTCACTCGATGGTGTCGCCGTCCCTTCTCCTTCAGCAGCACCACTGAGAACTCATCGTCGCCACAATGAACGTGCTGCCGTGACAACGAGGTCCCCGTGTCCGGTCTGCCGAAGGTCACGAAGGCCACCACCACGTAGGTAAAGGCTCGCAGTAGCTGCAGCTCCTCAGGCGATCTCGGATTTAACTTCAGCGCTGCCTCGTGCACCCGTCGTACGTGTGCTGCTGGCAGCCACGTCCGCTGGGTCTCGATGTTCTGCTCCTGCACGGCCAGCTCCGCCTGGATGGTCGCCATCCCCTTCACAGCTCGGGTCACAGAGCGCCCCTTCGCCGGTCCAGGGTGACCAAGGTCCTCGTGGTAGTTGTTGATGGCGGACAGGTACGGCTGTAATGATGCCGACTGGATGTTCCCGTCCTCCAACAGAGAGGCGATGTACAGCAACACAGTCGCCTCCGACGCTGGCAGCCACGGCCGTTGGTGCAGCTCACAAAATAAAATGAATCGCCGCGCCTTCGGTCCGTAGTTGTCCTTCGTCGTGTCCAGCAGTGCCTTTTTCTGCATCGACACCGCCAGTTCGGTGAGCCGGGAAGGTCCCAACTCACCCCTCCACCGCTCACAAAGTGAGCGCGTGAGGAAATTTTGTACAGCACCACCGCGCTTGTACTCTTCGTAGTTGCCTCCGCTGCTCCGCTCGGTGTTCTCGCCGTCCGCGTCTGTTGTCTCGTCCGTGCTGTTGATGATTTTGAAGTTCTCTTCGGACAAGTCTAGCGTCTCCTCGTCGCCGTCGTCGTACAGCACGTGCGCCTTCCCGTCCTCGTTGAACTCCTTCACCACACCCGGGTAGAAGCAGTCATCGTCCTCCCAGAACACCTCGATTTCCGTACCCACGGTCACCTTGCTTGCTGTCGTACTCGTAGCAGAGCTTCTTCATACTTCAGCAGCGTAGTAACTCACGGGCGCGCCTCGATGAAGAACATCACAGCGTCCCATTTTGAGGGCCCGAGCAGCTCGGACCCTCCCAGCCTGCTCGGAGTGAACAGGTCCCTGCGCCGCGGCATGATCACCACCTCGGTGGCCAGGGCTTCCAGCTCCCTGAACCAGGACTGTCCCGGCCAGTACGGAGCCACCACCGTAGCAGCGGCCCCCTCCTCCCGCAGCTTGTGCGCCACCTCGTCCAGCAGCGCCCACGGGGGGTTCACCCAATTGTTCTCCCCCCGCCAGTCGTACGTCAGAGAGTCCACACCTTCGCACTTCGGGTCTTTCCACGCAGCGTAGTACCGAGGAAGCTGCGCGGAGATCTCGGAAGCGAACCGGTCGACTGTGTAGGGCCCCCACTGCTTGTTGGCCCACACGAACCAGTCCCGATTCAGCCTCCAGTCGTCCAAATCCTCGCAACGCGAAAGGTTGTCGGCCCACACGTTGGCCTCGCTGCGGATGTACCGAGCCTGCAACTCGATGTCGTGCAGATCCAGTAGCAGCCAGAGTCTCCTCATTCTCCTCATCAGGTCCGGGTTTCTGGAGGTGAAGTGTGACAGCATCGCCACCACCGCCTGGTTGTCGCAGTAGAGTCGTACGACCTTGCCCTCCAGCTCCTGCAGGAACGCCTGTACGGTCTTGTACACGGCCTCCAGCTCCAGGTGTGTAATGTGCCAGCAGCGCATCTCGTCTGGCCAGAAACCTCGCGCGGGGAACTTCAGGTTCAGCACTCCTCCCCACGCCGTCATCGAAGAGTCCGTGTGCACCTTCGCTCTCGTCGGGGATCTCCAGATCTTGCGCCCGTTCCACCTGCTCATCACAGGCAGCCTGGACCACCATTCTAAGTCCCCCCGAGCTGAACGCGAGATTTTTACCTTCGCTCCCCAGCTGCGTTTCTCCGCCAGCACGAAGTAGAGCTCCCGTAGGTAGAGCCGCGCCGCTGGTACTGCCAAGTACACGGATTGGCAGAGTCCCGTGAAGGACGCCAGTCTCCTGGCAGGAATCCACCTCCGATTTCTCGCTGCGTCGCACAGGATCTCCTTCGCCTTGGTGTGGATTTTGTGCACCCGTCGTTCTGTCACACGGAATTGTCCCAGCTTCAGGTCCACCTCCAGCCCGAGGTGCTCCACCACCTGCGTAGGCTCCCAGTGGCCCTTCTTCTCGTTCCGCCGTAGGCCAAGTCGATGAAGCACCAGTTGAACTTTTTCTCGACGCAGAAATCCATCTCGCTGAGAGTCGACCAACACCAGAAAATCGTCCATGTACGGTAGTACTCGCATTCCGCTGTGACGGTTCGCGTCCCCGCCAGCACCACCGGTCCTGCGACGGACTGACCATCGCTGTCGTACTGCGGAACCGTCCCGCAGTCTCTTGATTTCTCTGCGATCCTCCGCTGCCTGTGGAGAACGCAAAGCCTCCACCATCACGCGTACGAACTTGCAGAAAACTCTCGGAGCGTCGCTCCATCCGAACGGCATCGCTGAACATTGAAGCAGGTCCCCTTGCAGGTCGAACTGCATGAACTTCTGGAAGTCCGGGTGGATTCCCCAGCGCGTGAAAACCGTCCTGGAGGTCGAAGCTGAAGCACCAGTCGCCCGGTTTCGCCAGTCTCCTTAGTTTCTTCAGCGTCTCCATCTTCACACGATTTTTTACACACCACTGGTTCAGCCATCGGAAGTCCACCACCAGTCTCCACTTGTTCGTACCCGGTTTTGGCACTAGAAAAGCGCGAGAAACGTGAGATCTTCTCGTCGCTCTCGTCCAGGCACCGTTCTCCAGCAGCCTCTCCTTCTCCGCGTCCAGCCACACCTGCTGCTGCCGCGTAGCATCCCTCAGTGACACCCCGTGGTCGAACGGAGGCGGAGGCTTGCGCTTCCACCTCAACTTCACCCCGTGAGTAATCCATTGCATCACCTCGGAACTGGCGCCCGCCGCGCGCCATGCTCCCCTCCGCTGTCTCACCTGCTGTTGCACGGTGAGTTTCCCCCGTCCAGCGCCCGGAGAGGGCTGTTGCGCTGGACGGGGTGGCGGCACGCACATCACGCATCGGCCGCGGGCTTTCCGCCCCGGCCTTTGCCGCCGCCTTTGTCGGTAGGCTGCTTCGTACCGTCCTTCTCTTTGTTCTTACGCTCCTTCCAGCGGTCGCGGTCCCGTGGATCTTTTACAACCCGCGTTTCCGCGCTCGCTGCGTTCTTCGACGTGATGTTCAGCATCGCCCTGCCGCGGTTCTTGTCGAAGTCGTTCAGCCATTGCTGCAACACCTCGTCCGCCACCACGCCGTCTGCTGCCTGGTACACCCTGTCCTCCACGAACTGCAGCTTTGCGCGTAGAGCGTCTGATCCTCCACGCTGCGAAGAACCAGGCTCCTGCTCCAGCTGCCCGCGCAGTTCCAGCATCGTCCAGCGGTTGCAAAGCAACGCATAAATGCCGTGGACCGAGTTGGTAACTTCGTGGCAGTGTTTTTGCCAGTCTCTCAGCGTCAATCCGCAGTCTTCGTTCTCGTCCAACGCCTGGTTGCACGCGTTCACCACGTCGTGCAAGTAAGACAGCGCTGGAGCCAGAACCATGCACTCGTACTTCATCGAAGAGTTGGACTTCTTGGAGAGCGCGTCGTACGTCTTGCTGCCGTGCAGGTCGTACAACTGCGGCATCCTCGTTGTCAGTGTCGCCGGCCTCGGTGGGAACGGGTTGACGGAGGCTGCTGGCACGTAGTCCAGCTTCTTCCTTCTCTCCAGAAGTTGCTCGGCGGACTTGGCTGCGGATTCCGGGTCAGAAGTCCCAGGCTTCGCTGCCACCTTCGCCTCCAGCTCAACGTTGATCTGTGCTTGACGTTGAAGCTCAGCACGCAGCAGTCGATGATCCTCTGCCTGCTGCCTCTGCATCTCAAGCAGCTCCCCCTGCTGCTTTTGCATTGTCAGAATTTGTTGTAACAGCACGTCCTGAGTGGACGGTGCTGCCGGGGAAGGGGAAGCCTGCCCGATGTCTGGCTTCGCCGGGAGGGGAGGGAAATCCTCCGCAGACTTGCTCTTCGAAGAACCAGCCATTCTCTCTCCCTCAGAGGAGTAACAGTGAAGTCAATCGTACTGTCGTAGTCGCTGTGAAGCCGTCGTTTGAAGTCGTAACGCCGTCCCCGCGACTTCACTGTCAGATCTCCTGTCGTCGTTCGATCGTCGTCGTACAACCAAGTGGTCTAGTCACTACCTACTCTACTGTTTTACCGGTGAAACAGGTGAAGAAAATTACAAAATCGGATTTGCAGTGTGCCTCACAGAGTACCGTAGGTACCCGTGAAGTTCCTGTTTGCAAGAGCAAAAGGAACAGAGCTGAACAGGCGTGTCGCTTCGTGGCTACTTGTACATCCTGTTTGTGTCACGGAGCTACATGTGTCATTCGGCTCTACTGCAGCAGGAGTCACGGATTCTGAAAGTCTGAAACCACAAAAATTCTGTTGCACTCCAATTTGAACAGAACAAGCCGCCTTCTTCTGACAGGCGGTCACCCAATGACCTCATCAGAACAAGCCACCTTCTTCCGAATGGCGGTCACCCGATGACATCATCAGAACAAGCCACCTTCTTCTAGCAGCGGTCACCCGATGACGTCATGGCGCATCTCTTGCAGCACCGCATCCACACACCAGGAAGCTGTCCCACTCAGGATGCTTCACCGCTTGCACCCCAGAGACAGTGGGGATATGGCCGGCCGGCTTTAAGCTAGAAAACAGTGAGCTCTCGCGACCCTCTCCTGCAAGCATCTCAAGAATACCCCGAGACCCCTGGACGTGTCGGAGGCATGCGGGGATGAAGCACCATAGACCATGCGCCGCCGGGGCCTTGTGGATCGATGTATGGCGGAGCATCGAGGTGCCCAGCTCCGCGAACGTCAAACGTGTATACTGAAAACCCCACCCGTGGCATCCGCCCCCGCGATCAGCTTCCCCACCTGGGATGGCGCATGGGAAGGTCTGGGCACGAATTGACTGCGGCAAATGGAGAGCAGCTCTTCCTGTGACGCGCCCGTCATGTGAGACCCCCTGTGAGTAACAGTCACCCAGGTGCCCCCAGAATGCGCTCGAGCTGCAATCGATTCGAGTAGCGCTTGCATTACGCAATGCAACACTGCACGATCGCACCGCGCATCAACCACCATGGATGTTGCGGACCTCGGATCGTCCCAGGGCTGAGCCGCACCGTGGTCGCTGTGGTAGTTGGCAACCAGGGAAGCTCCTGCAGAAGCCAAAGGACCCGGAGCCACTCGGTCCCTTCAAGCACACCTACACGCCCGCGAGCAAAGAGCGCCGTGCCGAGGAGGAGCAAAGAGCGCCGTGCCGAGGAGGAGCA
>LGRX02021542.1:25153-46785 GCA_001247695.2 Cymbomonas tetramitiformis
CACCCGTCACGTCTTCTTGCATGCACTAAACTGCAGGTCTCACCCGTCATGTCTTCTCGCATGCACTAAACTGCTGGTCTCGCCCGTCACGTCTTCCGTCACGTCTTCTTGCATGCACTAAACTGCAGGTCTCACCCGTCATGTCTTCTCGCATGCACTAAACTGCTGGTCTCGCCCGTCATGTCTTCTCGCATGCACTAAACACTGAGATTGGCGCGGAAGCACGGCATGGGGGAGCGGCAGGTCGAGCGGAAGCATGGCGCAGGAGACCAGAGGGTCCAGGGGGAGGGCACCACAAGAGGAGAACGCCACGGAGGTGACGTGCGTCTCTGTGCCACGACGGTTGCTGCAGGCATCGGCTAGGTGGGGTGGTGTCAAGTAGAGCATGGCAGGCTGCGGCTGCGCGCCTCCCGGGCACAGATAGCGCCTGCAGCCCTCGCGCCAGCTCCCACGCATCTCATGAGCATCGGAGTCACAAATCTCACAAATCGTGAGGTCGAACGGCATGAGTGTGTGATGCCACCTGCCAGACGTTTGTGGCCAGACACTTGCACACATATGTTTGCCCCATCACCTAGCATCAATATGTCACTCCACCTGGCATGCAGATATGCATATGGACAGGAAGAGTCGTGTGCAAATGACGAGGGCACTCCACCTGTCGTAGATGCGTACACATGACGAGGGCACTCCACCTGTCATAGATGCGCATACGATGAGGGCACTCCACCTGTCATAGATGCACATACGACGAGGGCACTCCACCCGTCATAGATGCGTACAAATGATGAGGGCACTCCACCTGTCATAGATGCGCATAAATGATGAGGGCACTCCACCTGGCATAGATGCGTACACATGATGAGGGCACTCCACTGTCATAGATGCGTACACATGACGAGGGCACTCCACCTGTCATAGATGCGTACAAATGACGAGGGCACTCCACCTGGCATAGATGCGTACACATGACGAGGGCACTCCACCTGTCATAGATGAGTACACATGACGAGGGCACTCCACCTGCCATAGATGCGTACACATGACGAGGGCACTCCACCTGTCATAGATGCGTGCAAATGACGAGGGAACCCCACCTGTCATAGATGCGTACAAATGGGTCACCGGCCGCGATGGCGAGCTCATACGGTCGCATCTGCACCTCACCGCCGCCGGCCCCTCACCGATCACATCGTGGAGGGGGTCTGCCGGTTCTGAAATCAGGCGCGGCCATACCCCTCTTTGGGTGGACAACGCTGGAGACATCCTCACTCGCCGGGAATCTTTGTGGGAATCTTTGTGGGAATCCTGATGTCCACAAATGATCACGAACACAGGGCGCAGGCCCCAAATCCCAGGCGCCCCATGGCCTCCACATGCACATACACTTCAAGTCACCGGGCGATAGGGGTGCAGGGAAACCTCCAGGTCCACTCAAACACATCGACGCGGTTATCTGCGACTCAGCGGGGATCAGCTTTGTCAGCTCCGGCTAAGGTAGATGAGCAATGAGCAGAGATGCCTGGTTGAATAGTGACAAGAGAATCACTACGCGGCCCATCCAGGCGCCCGAGCTTACCCGGTTGATGGCGAGATGCTTCAGCTCCACGTAGAAGGGGGGTCCACGGGGGTTACCAACCGGCCCCGCCCCCAAAAGCACGGTGCTCACTGACGAGGACAAAAGCCCCCAACCCTCCAACATACGTCAAAGGCGATCCGCCCCTCCCAACACATGTCAATAGCGCACCAACAATCCAACATCCGCAAACGCCACGTTGCATGACTCTGTGCCTGTGTTGTGTCACACCACCACATCAATCATCGTGAAGCGGAGTCCGGGTGGCTTCAACTTGGTGTACTCCTGGTACATGGCTCCATCTGCTAGCAGCCCACAGTGTGAGGACACTGATGACTAGCTGAGAGCCCGTACAATACAAATGCATCGCAAAATCCTACAGTCCGAGGAATCCAAACACTAAATTGCGAAATGGTTGAAAATAAATACCCTGGAGTTTGTGAGTGTATTTGAGGAGAGTGGGGTAAAGTGGCCACAGGAAAATCTCCAGTGGCCTTACTCCAAAAGCAATCGACGCTCGGTAAACAAATGTAATTTCCAACTCCTCCAGCCTGCTGCAGGTGCCGGTGATGCCTTGTGACATGATACCGCACGGAGAATGTGCAAGAGCAGCACTCATGGAGTGGTAAACGTATACGAGCAACAACCATGGGTATCAAAAGTGCGAGAGCGGCCCTTGTGCAGGAGGTGCACCAGAGGCCGCCGGGCTCACCAGAGGTGGAGGTGGGGGCACCCAGGCCTTCGTGGTTGACCCCGCCGCCATGCATACGCAGATCGAATTGCTGAACCTGCAGCAGGGGTCCCCGCGAGGTCACCACCCCGTCAAGAGCAGGGGTCCCCGCGAGGTCACCACCCCGCCAAGAGCAGGGGTCCCCGCGAGGTCGCCACCCCGCCGAGAGCAGTGGTCCCCGCGAGGTCACCACCCCGCCAAGAGCAGGGGTCCCCGCGAGGTCACCACCCCGCCAAGGAACCTGCAGCAGGGGTCCCCGCGAGGTCACCACCCCGCCAAGGAACGCAGCCCATCTTCCGGCCGGGTGAGACGAACAGCTCTAGCAGTCATTGGCTTCGAGCTCACAGGTGCGTCATAACAGTAAGCTGTCAGGTTGCCAGAGCAGGTCCGTGGCAGCGTCAAGTAACCATTACGAGCCCTCCTCCGTTCACTGCAGTATCATGTACAGGCGACGAGCCCATTTTCTTCTTGGCAGACTCGTGTCTACGTTACAAGCCCTTCTATTTCTGTAGCAGTCGTGTATAAGTAACAAGCCCTAAGGTTTATAAGGCTAAGTGGCATGTTAACGTAACAAGCCCTACTCGGTCCATGGCAGTGTCATGCAGATGTTACTTAATTTTTCTGTGGCGGTGTCATGCAACGTTACAAGCCCTAATGTTGTTCTGGAAGTGTTATGTAGGCGTTACAAGCCCTGCTCCTTCAGGACACTTTTTCGTGAGAAGACTGGGTATCAGAGTGGTGGCCGTAGTGCCGCCCCGTTGATTCTGCTGCTGCTCTATCGCTGATGCCGCTTCGCTACTTTCTCGAGCTGCTCACACCTTGTGGGCTCCGAAACACGACACTTGACAGGAACGTCGATGGGAGGATGCCCTTGTGCGCAGGCAGAGGAGGAGCAAGAGCAGGAGGAATGCAAACAGCAACTCACCGTGCCGTCCTCTGCGGCGGAGAAGAAGAGATGCGGATTCATGTGCTCCACTTCCACGGCCTGATCGGCACACGCACCGCGTCAGGTTGGAGTCTTCGGCAGAGAGCATGTTCGCCCGATGGATCCCCGATCACACAGGAAATCAACATCACCGTATTTCGCAAACTATGGGGATAGTAATGCGAGTCGCGCGCCTTCCCCAAGCTCGCCCAAAAGGACAACGCTTGCTTTCCACCTCCGCCAGCCCCCCACGCAGGCCCCGACCGGAACACAAGTAGCTTCTATCCGGGCAAGGAGGGAAGGAGGCGATATGAACAAGCACAAGGCGGGGGCTGGACTGTCTTCGTCCGCCTTTCGCACAGTCAGACCGGCGTATCGAAGGTGTGCCAGCAAACGAAGCAAGACCTGCGCAGCCGGCATGCAAGGCGAGAAGGGCGGGAGCAGTTGGCGCCCACAGATGGCCAACCAGGCCTACCACAGACGGCCAGACAGCCTGCAACTGCAAGCAACCGCTTTCAAAAGTTCGGCGCCATCCCGTCGCCGGGAGACCGTTCCACCAAAGAGGGAACGAGTGCTGTGGGCAGCGAAAAGGAGGTGTAGACGAGTGTGCAGAACAACACATAAAGTGGGGTATACTGCAACGGGGTTGGCTCGTGAAGGCGCGTGTGTGGGTGTCCGCGTCTGTGGGCAGTTTCGTACTGGCCCTGCGCACCGGAAGTGCAGGGAGTTTGGGCGGCAAGGGGGCGTGATCAAGCTCCCGGGGTGAACATAGAGGGCAATACCTTGACACGGTCGGTGTGGACATTATACACGACTGTGCGGTCGGGATCGACGGTGTGGAGGCGCACCTGCGCGAGGTGAGGCAACGGCGCCTCGTGAGAGAGGCGAAAGCGGATCGGGATTTGAGCGACCTCCACTACAGGAGCTTTTTCGAAGATGTGGGCCGACGCTCCAATAAGGCTGCTATTGCGGTCAAGTCACCACAGGCCAGGTACAGCGTTCATAAGAATCGCCTCGACTGCCACCGAGACTGCCCCGCAGAAACCGCACATGGAAATGGGCGATCTATTTCGAGCGGCAGGAGCTTGGGAACTGCAAGGGTCGCTCCAGTGACATGAGCTGAGAGAGGGCCTGAACGTGAGTTGCGCGCACAGCAGGGAAACAGGGTGAATAGCCCGTCGCGCCTGTTTATCCATGGCGCCCGAAACCAGTACGCGATCTCCACTGCACGGAATAAAACGAGCGCCAAAGATGTTGGCTCGGTGGCCCGTATCGATCTCAATAGGTTCGGTAAATACATCAGAGTATGACCATATCAAGAGTGACCTATCGTCGGAACCAGATACGAGCTTGGTGCCCTCCTCGTTCCAAGATATGCGATTAACACACCCTTGGTGCCCCTGTAGCAACGTGACGACAAGAAGGCAGTCTATTAGGTATAGTAACTCAAGCTTGACTTTGCGGTACGAAGGCCGTCAATTTTCTTAGTCATGCCTCGAAACACGAACAGGCAACACACGGTACCCCGACTATCTCGACTTTCTACAATATGGGAAAGCTGATGTAAATAAACAACATATCATATGCGAGAAATGGCACGAGTTGACTGTCAATATGCGGGTAAAGTGGGTATCTAGCGCACCCTGAGCTCTGTGCACAGTCGCAAGCGACTTACGCACGCCTCGTGAAAGTGGCTCTGACGCTGAGCAGGCAACGGGCGTATATATCCAAGAGAGCGTTCAAATATCAAGTCGTGTATTGGCACTGCGTTCTTTCTCGTTTTCCTTCGCGAAGACATGTTTTCAGGGCCCACAATGTTCGTTACTTCCCGCACAAAGTGCTTTCAGGGAAGTTCGAGTATCATACAAGTTTGTGCGAGTCCAGCGACTCATTTTCATCCCATCTGCTCATGATGATAAGAGGTGATAACGGCAACGCGTGATGTTTTTTTGGTTGTTTTATCCTTGTTTATCCTAAAACTAAGAAGGGAATATCGGACGATTACCGTGTCACGATTTTCGATATATCTTATATGAGGGCTTGCGGATGCGGTTGGATTTTGAATTGACATGATACTGTGACCAACTCCAAGAGGATCGACATTTATACCCTCCCGTCTCCGACGGAGGGCCCATGCGGCGTTTAAAGTGTCGTGGTCACACTTTTGTGATCAGGTAGGTGGTCGCCAGGTTTCACGACATGTGACGCAGTTCGCAAAGCTCCCAGAATGAAAGTTGGTGACAGTGTCATGAGCGTTGGGAATTATACACAGGAGCTCGCAGAGCTCGAGCTCCCAGAGAGCAAGTTGGTGACATGACAGAGTGCAAGTTGGTGACAGTCTGAGACAGTGCCAGTGCAGTGCAGTGCAGTGTCACAGGACACGGTGACGATGACGCCCGCAAAGCGTTGTGGTTGTGGATGTCGTCGACACGTTGTGTTCAGATAGGTGGTCGCCAAGTTTCACGACATGTGACGCAGTCTGCAAAGCTCCTAGAGTGCAAGTTGGTGACACAGTCACCCAAAAAGAAAGTGTACTAACGGGGGGGTGTGGGGGGCGGAGCCCCCCACTGGGCTCAGTCTGGAAAAAAAAAAAAGTGTACTAACGGGGTGTGGTGGGGCGGAGCCCCCACTGGGCTCAGACTGGAAAAAAAAGTGTACTTTGGGGGTGTGCGGAGCCCCACTGGGCTGAGTCTGGAAAAAAAAGTGTACTTGGGGGTGGGCGGAGCCCCACCGGGCTCAGTCTGGAAAAAAAAAAGTGTACTTTCGGGGGGGTGTGGGGGCGCGGAGCCCCCCCACTGGGCTCAGACTGCAAAAACGGACATAAATTGCAAAAACGGTCACGATTCTGCAAAAGCCGACACTGGCGCGTCAGACGAAATATGATATTTGCTTGACTTGTGTAGACATGGGGCCACCACCGTTAAGCACTGTACAAAACGACATAAACTGCACAGAACGACAGAATTCTGTAAAAAAAACCACTGGCGCGTCAGACGGAAGTGAACGAGTCATTCAACGATGAAGACGGACAGGTTTGGCGGCCCCGTCACAACCGCTGTGGTCAACGTTCCTCGGAATTCATGGTCACGAATTTCAGATTCATGGTCATGAATTCTAAATTCATGACCATGAATTTCTGATTCATGGTCGCGAATTTTTAGCTTTCGCGAATACTGCACGTCGGATCAACTTTACATTCGAGCGACACTGACCCAGAATCCCAGATTCGATCGCCGTCCCACGCAGAAATCGAACTTATCGCGAAATGTGTCAGTCCCATTTAGGCAACCTGTAACTTTAGGCAACCTTTAACGAACTGCTTGCTGGCTGCTGTTTTTTTCAATATAATATATCGACGTCGTAGTCGATAATATTCGTATTTTTGTAGTCGTTTTCCGTCCTTCCCGCCGTCCGTCCGTCCCTCCGTATATAAATATGGCTGATAATATTGTTGGAGAATGGGATAGCGCGCAAGGCGAAGCGGAAAGGGTACGTTGCGTGGTGTTGCCGTTGAAAATTGCTTGAAAGAAACATCATCCTTTGCAACGAGTTGTTTGCGGACCCAAGGTCGGAACTCTCGTTTGCATTCATACCATCGCCTGCGGATCTAAGATCGAGGCAGTTCATCCACTAACTATACCACCTGCGGACCTAAGGTCGAGGTGTGTTTGCCATGGTAGTGATAGGTCTTAGGGTTTTCTTTGAATATGCTCCATGATGGGCGGAAGCGCTGCGCAAAATCTTAAAAATTACGGTTTGTTTTGCGGTGCAGGTATTGCCGTTGATGTCGGGTGCGGTTGGAAGCGAGGAGCAAGCTAATCGAGAGCTATTGCGTTTTGCGATGAACCAAGGAGGTATCCCGGTCATCTTTCTCACCCACGACGAGCTCAAGGCCTTCGAGTCTGGCTCGTTGTCGAAAGTGTTACGAAAGTATGTAGTGCACAATTCTAACGACAATTTTGTCGTTCTCGTGGCTGCCTCTCGGGACTTCGTGACTCAAGCGAAAGAGGGCTCAAGAATTCTTGGGCTCTTGTTACTCGGTCCCTTCTTTTCCTTGAGGGATCCCCTGTTCGCTGATTTGAGCCCCTGGACATTCGAGGAATATCAGGGGTTGCGCGACGATAGGCGTGCCTTAATGCGCGCAACCCTGAACGAAAAGGTAGCCGCGAAAACTTGGTGGAGCCCCCACTTCGACCCAAGGGCAGTCGATGTGCCCACGTACGCGTTTCGCGTGCAAATGATTTTATTGTTTCCTCCACCCCTCGATGAAAAGCGAGTGGTGTTGGAGCCCGAAGTCTTGAGCCAAAAGAGCAACGGCCAATTTTTCAACGACAACCTTTTCCATGCCCTCGCAAGTCTCTTGGATAGACAAGTCTACAACAAGAGGGCCACGAGGCCATTCAAAGCGGTGTATGGGCCTTCCGCTAGTGGGCCTCCAATACAACAAGAGCAATTCGACTTGTTATTTTATGGTGGCGCCCCATCTTTGGTCTCCAAGACATTCGCTCAATCGCCTCCCACCTTCCTCCAATCGCCTCCCACCTTCCTTCCCCTAGTGCCTTCAAGGGATCCCTTGACCCTTGACCTAGGAAATGTGCGCATCGCCTCAAGGCACTCCGAGTCCGGCCGTGCTTTTTTATTGGAATACCTTCAAAGCAAGGCCAAGGAATGCGCGGGGGGAAAGGATGCCTTAGGCGAGGCCGTTAGCTTTTGGTTTGGGTGTGGTTTGATGCCGAACCAACCCTTTGGCTACCGCCTTAGCAAGTCCGACGTGCAACCGCCGGATCTTGTTATGGCTAGCCTTATGCTATTGGCCACACAAGAGGCCAATCGTGGGCGGCATGACGTCAACCCGTTCCAAGTGAATGCGGTACACGTCCATGTCTTGCCCAAGGCGCACAATTCGGCTCGTGTGGAGGTGGATTTTGCCTTCAAAAAGGACTACCAAAGTTTTCTTTTTTTTAAGGATCATTTGCGGGTAGTCCTTGTTGTTTTTGACAAGACCGCCGAGGAAGAGGCACCCGCGGAGTCCACGGGGGTGGATCCTACCACCTTCTCCATTCCCAAGGAGCCTCGGCCACCAACATCGGTGGACTTGAAGTTCAATGCCCTCAACAAGTTGAGTGTTGGGAGTGGGGACCTCTTGGTCTTGAGTGGAGACATCGCAACCAAGGGCTTCAAAGTTCTTGCGGCCAAGAAACCCATGGGGGTCCGTGGTGTCATGGTGTTCCATATGTGGGATACGGATACCCTTGTCACAACAAATAGAAACTTGAAAAGAAATGCCGATGACTTAAGTGCCGTGTAAACCACTTCATTCATAGTGAGTATTAACACTTAACTTCTTGTGCTTTGCAATACTTGTATTCTTGATATCCGTATGCTTCCTTTCCTTCTTTATGTATGTGTTCATAACACTTAGGATAACTATCCTAACTAGCCTTGCTTTGCTTCTATTCTTAAGAGCATATGAGCATCCATATTCCTTTGCTTGTTTCATTATGTAGGTGCATAAATAACTTTGCATACTTTACATATTCATACATGTGTGTGATAACAATTCCCCGCACCGCACTTAATAACTTTGCAAACTACGTATATATATTCGAATATTTGTGTGCTAACAATTCCCCGCCCGCACCACACTACACGGTCAAGATACCCTATTATTTACGGCTCGTATATAGCCACAAGAAATGGGTATCAGATTTTCGGTTTCACTTATCCTATCACAACGAACAATATATCGTTGTGTTCGTCTATAAAATCCCTTTATGTATGCAAAGTTTCATTCCAAAAGACCTCGTGACTCAAAAGTTATTCACGGTCAAGATACCCTATTATTTACGGCTCGTATATAGCCACAAGAAATGGGTATCAGATTTTCGGTTTCACTTATCCTATCACAACGAACAATATATCGTTGTGTTCGTCTATAAAATCCCTTTATGTATGCAAAGTTTCATCCCAAAAGACCTCGTGACTCAAAAGTTATTCACGGTCAAGATACCCTATTATTTACGGCTCGTATATAGCCACAAGAAATGGGTATCAGATTTTGGGTTTCACTTATCCTATCACAACGAACAATATATCGTTGTGTTCGTCTATAAAATCCCTTTATGTATGCAAAGTTTCATTCCAAAAGACCTCGTGACTCAAAAGTTATTCACGGTCAAGATACCATATTATTTACGGCTCGTATATAGCCACAAGAAATGGGTATCAGATTTTGGGTTTCACTTATCCTATCACAACGAACAATATATCGTTGTGTTCGTCTATAAAATCCCTTTATGTATGCAAAGTTTCATTCCAAAAGACCTCGTGACTCAAAAGTTATTCACGGTCAAGATACCCTATTATTTACGGCTCGTATATAGCCACAAGAAATGGGTATCAGATTTTGGGTTTCACTTATCCTATCACAACGAACAATATATCGTTGTGTTCGTCTATAAAATCCCTTTATGTATGCAAAGTTTCATTCCAAAAGACCTCGTGACTCAAAAGTTATTCACGGTCAAGATACCATATTATTTACGGCTCGTATATAGCCACAAGAAATGGGTATCAGATTTTCGGTTTCACTTATCCTATCACAACGAACAATATATCGTTGTGTTCGTCTATAAAATCCCTTTATGTATGCAAAGTTTCATCCCAAAAGACCTCGTGACTCAAAAGTTATTCACGGTCAAGATACCATATTATTAAGTTTACTGTTCAGCTGTTCAGCTGTTCAGCTGTTCACCGCATGCACCGCCCTAGACGACACTCAAATATATACGTGATAACATTTCACCGCATGCACCGCCCTAGACGACACTCAAATATATACGTGATAACATTTCACCGCATGCACCGCCCTAGACGACACTCAAATATGTATGTGATAACATATGTCGGCGGATCCTCACGTGTATCACTCTCGCGGTTTCAACAGATTCCGAAGACTCCTCAACGGACCGTTGCAATTGCGGTATGCTGGACAAGAAGGGTCAACTTGTAATATGCAAGGATGCCAACCCCAGCCATGTCCCCGGGGAGAGGTGCACCCGGAAGCGCATGCATAAAGAGCTGCGATGCTATCGATGCGCCGGCCGCAGGCGAGGCACAAAGCAGCTGGACGAGTTCAACCGCGAAACCGCCATCGGCTTCGCCGCGCCCTTTACCTTGGCTTTACCCGAAGCTACGGACGCCCATCTTCGAGAGCGGTTCGCGAGCATGTGGACGGAAGCCTTGGACAAGATAAAGAACTGGGAAAGACTGCCACCGGGGGTTGTACCGTTGACCGGGGGCAAACTTGAGGTTTTCCACTCTTCTGCGGGAAGCGGAAGCTCGAAGCTGCAAACCGAATTCTATGATACCGTCCTGCTCGAGGAAGACCGAAAGCATCTAGACATCTTCGTGGACACCCTCAAGGAGCAGCTCCTTCAACGCGTTAAGGGAGACTACCTACTTGAGAATACTGCTTTTCTTATCAACATGGACCTGGTGCAGCAGAAATCCAGGGGCAAGAAGGAGGTCGTTCTCTCGACCCTATCGGGTTGGCAACCATGGCATCTGGACCAACCGTTGAACACACACCTCGACGCACCCGCCCATCACTTGGCGGTTATCGGTCATCTTGGCCCAGCCTCTCCGACAAGAATCTGTACCGCCCCGCACATGGCCGTCGATGAGTTGTGCCAACGATTGGGCGCATCCAACCTTGAAGGAAGCACCCCCGACAAGCTTGCTTGCGATAGGGACTTCTTGGAGCAGTGTCCGCTCATGTTCCCCAAGGAATACCTCGATGCCTTCGCCGCGGATGTTGGCGGAAAGGCGCGAGTGCAGTTGGGCGATTGCGCTCTTGTCGGCGGGGTACACCAAGGGGTCGCCAACTCGGATCGCACGCCTAGGGTTGTTTTCTCCGCGAACTTGGCCTTGCGGGGTGTGGCCTCCTACAACCCGGATGTGCAGTACAACCCGGCGAACACGGCCTTGTATTGGGGGTTTTGGGAATTCGGCGTCAAGGAGTACGTCAAATACCTCTTAGCGGGCACGGACCTCGCTGCCACATGCGATGCACGACACCAGATGATTCTCAAGTCCTTGGCGGTGGATGTTTCAAACGGCTTGAAGAAGGCAGTTGACGGCGCCGCAAACAGTTAGGAAAGTAGGAAAGTAGGAAAGCTACGAATAACTAGGCGAAATAACGGGACACTCGAAACACCTAGATGTAAAACCGTACTAACATTTTAAAGTGTGTATTCAAATGGACATGCTACTACACATCACGCTCGTGGTGTGTCGCCAACCATGTTGTGCCTGGCAAACATGAATTCGCTCTGCGTTATTTAAGACCGTGCATTCCGGTTTGAGATTTTGATATATGCACGCTTGATGCATGTCTCGGATATATTGTGAGTTCCGGTTTCTTGATATTCATGTCCGTGATATCGTGAGTATCGTTATTTCATATTCCGGATGTCATTTGTTCATGGAATATCTCATCATATGGTTGATATTTGGGGGATTGGTATCCTCTAATGCACAATTGTTTTGTTAATGGGCTCGGTTTGGAAAATAAAAAATGTACTTAGGGGGGGTGGGGGGGGGGCGGAGCCCCCCCACGGGGCTTAGATTGGGGGAAAAAGCGTACTTATTGGGGGGTGGGGCGGAGCCCCCACTGGGCTCAGTTTGGAAAAAGAAAAGTGTACTGATGGGGGTGGGGGCGGAGCCCCTAATCTGCTCAGTCCGAATCCGTGATTGCTACTGAAATTGTGCGTTAATGAAGTTTCCGATGTTGATAACGTTTCGCAAAAACATTCCGTAGTAACGGGGGGAGCCCCCCCCCTGCCTGCCTTGATCCTCGAAAACATGCGAGAATATTTCACACAATAGCCGATTTCGATGGTAGTATGTATTCATCCGTGCTTGACGACTCCCGAAAATATGTTGTAAATCTTCTCATGCCGTGGCAATAGCTCCGCATATTTTCGGTGGTCCAACATTCTTAACTTTGGGTATTCGGTGTCTTTGATATACAGGCAATTGAAGATTGGTGACTCGGCCTGATGGGAATCCGGAGCGTCATTGCAACTTTAGCCATTATGATCAACAAACGGCTCATACGGGCCTTATTATGTTTGATGGTGTACTCCGCCGCGAATCCTACTTCTCATGATGCGATCTTCGACGAGAGCATCGCTCCCATGGAGTACGTGGTCCCCATCACGATAACCCCTTCCTCCACGACGCCCGCACAGGTGGCACTCACCACGACGGCCGGTGTTGGGCAGCAATGGATACCGAACGCGTCGTGGAGGCGCGAGCACTTGCAACGGACTCGTACAAGCCGTATTATCGCGTCCCGTGAACGACAACGTGCACGGTTGATGGGACGCGCCCGTTCCCCACAAAGAACTCGTCACCAGGCTGTGGCTATGGACATCGACCATGATATGTCCGCCATCATTCCTCCCTCCGCCGATGCGGCCGTGGCGACTACGGGTGTGCGCGAGGCACCGATACTCCGAGCCGACCATGCCCCTGTCCAAGCACCGCCTTCCGCCCCTGAGGTCGACGATCCACTACCTTTAACCCAACTTGCTCAGCGGGCCTTCGCCATGCTCCGCGACAACGGTATGTTACCTACGGCCGTCACCGTTCCTCCCTCCGCCGATGCGGCCGTGGCGACTACGGGTGTGCGCGAGGCACCGATACTTCGACCTGACCATGCCCCTGTCCAAGCACCGCCTTCCGCCCTTGAGGTCGACGATCCACTACCTTTAACCCAACTTGCTCAGCGGGCCTTCGCCATGCTCCTCGACAACGGTATGTTACCTACGGCCGCCACCGTTCCTCCCTCCGCCGATGCGGCCGTGGCGACTACGGGTGTGCGCGAGGCACCGATACTTCGACCTGACCATGCCCCTGTCCAAGCACCGCCTTCCGCCCATGAGGTCGACGATCCACTACCCACCACTCAACTTGCTCAGGAAGCCGTGGCCATGCTTATCGACGAGGGTATCTTTCGCCCCTTTCAAGCAGCCGCCTCCGTCGCCTCCGGGCCCGCTCAGCCCGGCCCCGCTGTTGTGCTGCGTCAACCTCCTCTCGCCGACTCTTTCTACCCCGATTATGGCGGAACACTTACGCAGATCGCGCAGCAAGCCGTGGCCATGCGCGTCGAAGGCGGTTTCTTGCCGCCTCCGGCTGTCGACGCTGCTCCCAATTTTATGCAGGCGGCCGCCTCAGTCGCCCCCAGGCTTGGTCCGCCCGATCCCATGGTTGTGTTACGTCAACCACCTTTCGACATATCCCACCCCGATGCGGGCGGAACTCTTACGCAGTTCGCGCAGCAAGCCGTGGCGATGCGCACCGAAGGCGGCATATCTCCTCCTCCGGCGGTCGACGCTACTCCCAACTCTCTCCAAGCGGCCGCCTCAGTCACCACCGGGCTAGATCAACCTGACGCCGTTCCCGTGCTATGTCTCCCACCTCTCGACATATCCCACCCCGATGATGGTGGAACACTCACGCAGATCGCGCGGCAAGCCGTGACCATGCGCATCGACGCCGGCGTATCGCCCCCTTCGGCCATCGCCGCGGAGCCCTTTATCTTTCAGGCGCCCGCCTCGGTTGCCACCCTCAGTACTCCACGTTCGCGCCGAAAGTCTTCGACTCCTATTCGACGTTCTTCTAATTCGTCTGGATTGCAAACGACCACCCCACGTTCCGAACCCTTGTCCAAGACTTCCGCTCGGTTTGAGCCACTAAGTCCTCTACGACCGCTTACTTTATTCCAAGCTTTCAGGGGTGGGTGTGATACCACTCGATCTGCGCGTTTAACCACGACGGACAATCCTACGCCTACCCCACCGCCGATACCATCTCCGAGTACGGTTCCTTGCATCTCGTCGCCTGCGCATGCACCAAGCCCGATGGACCGTTTACTCCCCGGGCGAATGCTAAATGACGAAATTGTGGATTTGTATCTAGCGTACCTACGTCACGCCGAGAAGCAACGACAATCATCTGGCCAGGCCCCACGTATCCACTATTTCTCGGCTAGGTTTTATACGAAGTTAACGGAAGTATTCAACCCCGACCATCGGACGCACGCGGTGCAACTAGTGTGAGACACGTTCGTGGACATTACACCACCTGGTTCTCAGGAGCCCATGGCCATAGACCCACAAGCCGCCCCCGTGTACAGCCGCAATGTGCGCAGTTGGAATACCGAGCGCGCATTGGGGTATGACATAACGTGTTGCGATACAGTATCTTCATGGTGCCTATCCACCATCCTGGGGACCCGGGGCATTGGTCATTATTCGTGGTTGACGTTCCACGGAGCTGCATCGCCAAGTACGATTCCATGTGCAACGTGCACGATCCCGAGGATATTTGCTTCATCAATCTAGAAACATTTATGCGTGAGGAATTCGCCGCACACAATTCTGCACGCCTCTCGGGTGTCACTTGGTGTAGGCAGACCGCTGTTGACGCCCCTCAGCAACATAACAACATCGATTGCGGGGTCTACGTGCTGCTCAACGCCACATTCATTTCTAAAGACGAACCTCTCAGCTATACCTTCGTTCACATCGCCCCCGCCAGATCCACCATCTCCGAGCGCATCTTGAGGCACGGTGAACAGTTGTCGACTGAGCGACACTTGCGTATGAAAGGCCGAGGGCGGGCTGGAAAGCGTCGTAGCTCCCTTACTTCATCCTCACCATCGATTTATACCCCGAGAACCTTGCGGCGGAGCTCCAACGCTCGTCGCCAACGAGCCCGACGCTCTCAGCCCGGGGTGAAGGAAAGCCGAGCTCAAGGTGAACGAGACCGACGCTCCCAACCCGGGGTGAAGGAAACCGAGGCTCAAGGTGAACGAGACCGACGCTCCCAACCCGATGATCACATCTCGCCGCATTATTCCATCTCACCGCATGATCACATCTCACCGCATTATTACATCTCACCGCATTCTTACATCTCACCACATTATTTCATCTCACCGCATCATTTCATCTCACCGGGGTGAAGGAAGGCGAGGCCGCAGGAGCGCAGCAGAAACGTCAAGATGAAAGGCGAGACGAGTTAGAACGGCGAATGCACGTAAACGAAACCCTCCCAAAAGCTTCAGCCTTCCCAACTCCGCAAGACTTGGCGGGATTCGAGCAATGGCCAAACATCGCGGTCGCTGCCTTATGGGAGAGCACGGGCATCGCACGATACCGCCGACATGAAGAACTTTCCGATCCGGATGTACGGGAAAGTTATGTGAAAGAGATTGACGCCGCGGTGGTGACGGACGATATTTTGCAGCGATGTGTGAGTGCGTATGTGGACAGTATGTCTAATAAGCGGACTTTGGCTTCGTGTGCATCGTGTGGCATCCGTGATGTCGATCGTGAATACCGCCAAGATATCCCTTTGAGCGAGTTGCATGACTCCTGCGTCGAGCTTACACGGGTTGAGCGTGACGCTTACTTGGCGTTTGGAGCGTATCGTTCATGTTACTCTCGGTACCAGTCACGCCACGAAGGGCGTGTGTTTTATCTTCAGCCGGACTTGGTGTATGTCAAAGCTAATGAGAATGCGATAGGCGTCGAGATGACTACATTGTGTTTGCCATGCCTCAATGTCGTCAAGAAGATGGATACCGACAAAAAGCCAGCACTTTCCATCGCCGCCGGACATGATTACGGTCATCCGTCGCGGGCCCCGTGCACGTACCATGGCTATAGTGGACTGCCTTCTTTACATCTCTTTGAGAAAATGGTGTTGCAACGCGTGGTTCCTTTAATGAACGTGGTCAAGCTCACTGTACCTAGTGGCTTCGACCACACATCCGCGCGCTCGGCCATTCGTGGACACGTTATCGCCATGCAACATGATGGTGCACAAATGCTTTGCGCTAACAGCCTGCCTCGGCTTGACTTGGATCGGGTATTATCATTCGTGTTTGTCGGCAAGGTTGGGCAATGGGCAGCGGCACGCCTGAAGTTAGCCCCGGCGTACAAAGAACTGCGTCCGGAAGTCGTATTTATGTGGTTAAAGGCCTTCATTCACATGGGGCATCCGGCATACAACGATTTCGATTTGCCGGGGACAACGAACGTCGTGCATCAAGGGAATGTCGATGTTACTGAGACGTCCATGCTGAGAACACGAATTTTGGACGACCGCGATCCACGGGTACTCGAAGCACTGCGTACGCTGCCCGACAGAGTACTAGATGCGTGTTTGGAGTATACCGATGACACTACAATTCACATGGAGCGACGAGTTGGATCGGATGTCGCCCACGTACGGCCTCATGCGGACGATGAGCAAGGCTCGCAAGCAGCCGAGATCGAGGACGCCGGTGGAATTGGGAACGTGTTGCTTATGTCACGACCTGTTAACGAGAAGCAACCGGTGCAAGCTGTTATGGAAGCGGTTCAAGGAATATCTCCGGAAACGGATGCTGGTAGTGGGGAGCCTGATGCCGAAGGAACGCATGGCGGTAAGCGCTGCTCCCACCTAGGCCTAGTCCTCACAAAAATTGTGTAGTGAGGGGCGGGGTGTGGGGGGCGGAACCCCCCCAAAGCGTTGTCTGAAAAAAAAAATTTGTAGCAAGGGGGGTGTGGGGCGGAGCCCCAATCGGCGCCTTAGAAAATAGTCTGGAGTCAAGGGGGGCGGAGCCCTCCCACGGGGCGCGGTCTCAAAAAAAGAATTCCAGAGTAACGGGGGGGGGTGTGGAGGGGGCGGAGTCTTAAACACACCCACCGCCCCGTCCACATTCTTAAAATGACCCACTGATTCCCCGCATGATTTTGGCGGCCCGGCGGAAGTTTTTGAATGCTTTCGTGTTGTTTGTTTTCAGGAACCTCGCCACCTCCACGCCAGGAAGGTTGTGCTCGTCCAGCGGCGGTGCAAGAGGTGCCGATCACTTTTGGCGACAAACCCGTCAACGAATTCACGGAGAACGATTTCTTCTTCTATGGAGCATTCCCGTGGTTATTTTTTACTGCGCACCATGGTTTGCCGAAGTCGTCATTGTCATCGCGCCATACACGGCATTTGTTATTGCAATATGACATCCGCTTCGACAACGCCGATGTTATTCTCACGTTATTCAATCAAGCCCAACGCCACGCAGCATGTCGCCAGGTCGCGGCGAAAGTAAAGTCGGATGATGCTTCCATCGATCGATTTATGGAGATCATTCGGCGACCCGATTTTCGAAAGGCCCTAGAGGAAGCGGCCAAGGACCCCGAAAGTGACGCCGCCAAAAACTTCTGGCGGAAATAACTCCCATCCTCCGATTGAGTGGCGGGACTGTCCCTTATGGGCCCGGCGAGCGAGCGCAGAACATCTCCAAGATGATGGCCATGAGTTACATGTATGGCAACCCCACCTTCTTCATCACGATATCCCCACCAGACATGGACAATATGCTCACCATCCGCTTCTGTAAGCCATCCTCGAAGGACCCCATGAAGCCGTCCGATGAGGAAGGCTTCGGATTTGCTATCCAAACCACGCCAGCACAACGCGCCGCCTTGTTAGCTGAACACCCCGCTGCCGCGGCCGAGAGTTTCAGAATTTTGATGAAGGCCGCCGTCGAAGGTCTTTTGGGGTTGCATCTCGAGGGAGACACAAAGAGAACGCAACCGCTGGGATCTCGGGATCCGTGCGTTTTTGGGGGCATGCTTGCCGCATTTTTGGCGGTAATTGAAGCCCAACAGCGGGGCGCTCTGCACTTACACGGTTGCCTCTTTGGATGCGCTATCGCCGGCATTATTTTGGAGAAGATAGCCGAGGATCCAGAGCTCGCCTCCAGAGCCGGAAAAGTGCTCGACACTATAGTGCAAGCACATTTGCCCACATGGGCGCATGAAGAAGTTCATGCACGCCGCGCCAAAGAGGACCCGGCAGAGAGAGCCGCACCTCGGCTCGCACTCTACGATTCCCCCTTACCGCTGGATCGGGAACCCGAGGTAATATGTTCTCCGTGCTATCCGAACGCTCCGCCGCCGGATGCGCCGCCGCCGGATACTCGGAACGGCACTCCGTTCGATGTTCGCTGGGCTCGAGTGTCGGCTTATTCGAACCGTCATGACCGACACACCTTCACTTGTAGGAAGCCGCCAAACGGTCGATACGGTTGTCGCCTATGCATGCCTCAAGCTCTACGTACCCAGGATACTGGGCCAACCGAACTCATTGTGGTTGGTGATGGCAATGATTCCTACGTGGATACCGAAGGAATTACGCGGTTCAACGTGATGGAGGCGGAGACTATTGCCCCCGTGAACTTCGTGACCCTGCGACTCTTAGCATCGATGCACCTCTCGTGGAACCCGACAAACGCGTAATAGTTTGGGAACCTTATAGACCCAAAAACGACGACACCTTCATGACGGCCTTCAATCGTGCATTCACCGCAGTCATGGGGGCAACACGGCCATGTACATGCTTGGGTCTGCGGAGCAGGCGAAAGCTGCTGGCTACTATATGTTCAAGTATATGGTGAAGGATCCGTGGGAACCCGCTATTACCTTATCTTGCTTATACGAGGCGCCTAAGTCCGTCGCTCACCGGCCCTCGGTTGCAGAGAATTCGGGTACGGAAGTGAGAACCGCTCAACATGTTATCACGCGCACTCTGAACAATATTACGGGGGCTCAAGAAGCTGGCGTAGAACAAGCGGCATCCTTCTTACTCGGATTGCCAACCGTTCCGACAAGTGAGCGCTTTTGGTACGTGCACATATGGGCGGCGGTTAAGGCGTTTGCTAGCGAGCAAGGCATTGGCTTGGCGCAAGGCGACGAAACCGTCGGAGGTCATGGAGAGCGACCGGACGATGATATCGATTGTGACGATGAAGACCTCGAGGATGCCGACATGTTCCCCGGGATTGATGCCGACGATGTCGTCCCTGACTATGGGGAAGCGGAAGTCATCGGCCAAGCTCGCAGAGTGCAAGGTGATGCCGGCGCTACCGTATATCGTGACATCGACGGTGAACCGATCCCGGTCGCTCAGCATACGCATTACCTTTACCGGGGTAACGAGTTAGCTAATCTGAATTTGGTGGAGTATGGCGCCCTTGTGGATGTGGTGCGGCAACCCAAAAAACCGGAGGATGAAGAAATGCCGGAACCGACCTCTCCACGCTGCGTCCAGAACATTCCCGAAACCGGCTTGGCTGTCGAAATGCCGGCTCCTCAACGTGGACGGCCTGTGAACGGACTATTTCGATTTCATCCCGATCATCCCTTGCACGACACCCACGTGCAGCGTATCCGATCTAAGTTCAAATGTCCCATCTTAGCAGGTGGGCCTCCCCCTAAGTATCCTGGACCACGTATTATTGGGAACAAGACCTCGACGAAGAAGGCCGAGAAATACAGCGCATATATGCTCGCGTTAATCAAACCTTGGGATATTTCCGAATGGACGGCTTGCATGGATTCCGCCGACGCCGTCGAAGCACAAAATCTAAAGGGTCCGGCCACCGGCTGGGACGTTTTTTGTGATTGGTGCCAAGCCGCCTCCCGGCCGGATGCACCTTTCATTATGCGGGCACGCCTTGCGTATGTCGAGAATGTGACCTTTGGACTCAACGTGAATTCGCGGAAGAAAAAGATTCTGACCCAGTGGCGTGCCCGAGCGGTCGGGGATTGGGAAACGCTTGAAACCGCAGCTGAGACAGGTCAAGGTCCGTACGTTCCCCCGGCAAACCCTACTGGAGAGAAAGTGCCTATGCGTGACCGAGATATGGAGTTGGATGCGTTGATCGAGGAAATCCGTACACGCAACCTTCAAGTGTTGGAAGATGCCGAGGGCGCTGATGGAGATTCTCGGCTTGATGCGTTGAAAGCGGAGCGCAAGTTTGTGCAGGGCTCCGTCGACTTCTTTGAGCGGATTCACACCGAGACCATGCCGGCGACCGGCGATGACCGCGTGAACAATCCGTCCACCGATGTTCAGGGACCCACCCGCGTAGGCCGTCCTGATTTGGTCTCATCCTCCACCGAACAAGATGCCAATCGTGTAGCGGACGTTATGGCACAAGAGCCGGACGCGTCCATCCCGGAACAACGAACTGTCGCTACGGACGAGACCGCTTCGCCTCATGATATTGCAGCAGGCGTCGATCCTCACATTCGAGTTTGTCCCGCCGACTTTCAATCCAAGACCGAGGCCAAGATTTTCGATCACCTCCTTGGGTGGCTTCAACTACAATCAGGCGACGGTCCATCTCGTCATCGAGCGGCACGCCCCTTTGTCATTCTTTCGGACGCGAAACGACCTTACCCTCGCGTGTCAACATTTCTTTCATCGGTATCCCGTCTTGGCGTTCCATCGGACAACATTGGATGCCTCCGCATGCCTTCCACCCCCTCCGATGAATCCGGGGCCTTTGCTCACGAGATGTGCCCTAACGTATATGACGCTGTGTTTGGCACCGGACCCATCCCAGCGGATCATGCCATCTTCAAATGTCGACTGCTTCTCGTTCCAAAGTGCGTATACGACGATGCCGCTCTCTTCGCCCGCTTACAACAACTTTGTGCGAGGAGGTTGGCGGTGGAAGGAATGCCTATGGAGGAGCGTGATACGTGGGGCGGATTGGCCATAATGGTGGTAGGCGACTTCGACGGAGCTTCGTTTTTAATCACCACCGATCTAAACGCAGGTCAACGTGATGCGGTCACCCCCGTGTTGTCATGGTTATCCCTATGTCTGGCCGCCGAGGCGCAGAGCACGCCTCCTCCACCTCCACCGATGACTTCCTTGTGGGACGGCGGACCGGGCACCGGCAAGGGTTACGTCGCCAAAGCCTTGTGCACCGCCGCGAATTTTTTATCCGGTCATGATGGCACCGTGGTTTGCTGCGCTCCGTCCGGGGTTGCGGCGGCTCTCATCCCAGGTGCGCGGACCATTCATAACTTGGGTGATATGAAGCCCACGGAAGCTTGCAGGGCGGTGCCTTTAAAGGCCATGAATCCGGGCACGAAGGCGGAGTACGCGGCGCGCCTTGGCCCCGGTACCGCCTACATATTACTTATCGACGAGATCTCCATGGTTGAGGCATGCTTGTATGGACATCTTCAAGATCGTTGTGCCGAAATCCGACGAGTCGGCGACCAGGCCAAAACTGAATGGGGGGGACTAGCGGTGGTGGCTGTGGGCGATTTTGGACAACTAGCCCCGTGGGAAAATCGTTGTACAAACAAGCTTTAAACGTCTTTTCCGGCCAACGATCATTTGATGTGGCGGAGAAAGCTGGTCGTCTATTCCAAGCTATCCGGCGCTATCCATTAACCGAACAGGTATTTCCGATCACTTTAATACCTCCTGGAAATCTTATTTTCTTTCAATACCGAATCCTTCCGCGGTTTTTGCATGCGACC
>LGRX02021543.1:0-19355 GCA_001247695.2 Cymbomonas tetramitiformis
CAATCATAGTGTGTGCAAAAAGTCGAGTGTGTGGAGATAAATATACCTGCAGCAACACACACACATACTTCCAAGTATACACTATCATGAGTATATATAGAGTGCATGCAGCAGATGTGCATTTCACCACCTTTACACTATTATACTGGGCATCACTGTGATTGTGCATGCATTATTTATAACAGCTTGATCACGATACCAGTTGTAGTATACATACCAGTTTGATCACGTTAACAACTGGAACACATGGCATCACATTGTCATACATTATACATTGCACAAAGCATATTGCAGTGCATGCTAAGTTATGCGAGGAAGACAGATACGCTGTCCGGCTAAGCTTGCTAAGCATGAAACTGATAATCACATAAACAGTGTCTGGCCGGAGCTTTATGCTCTCGGAAACCCAGACAGTAACAATGACTGTACTACTGTACTGTACTACTGTACAGTACAGTGCTAGGATGTCACGGACACGAAACGGGAGCAGGGTCAGGCTAGGGGCTAGTCAGAGCCCATAATAACTAAGCCTAAACCCGAAGTCCAGCACACCACCCGTGGGTGTGACTACCTAGCAAGGCAGGTACAGTATATACAGCCACGAGATACAAACAAACACCTAACATTCACTTCGGTGGAAACCGATCACTTCTAGCTGGGTGCCGGGGTCTTGACCCGGTCATCCCACTACTGGGCTAAAGCTAATCAAGCTACCAGGATAAATGCCAAGAAACTCAGCCACTTTGAGGCTGGTCAGCGGGGCTGAGTTCAGCGGTCGGATGCAAAGTAAACAAGAATCCTGAAGTGAATTGTAAGTTGTCTGTCACCGATTGAGCACCACCAGGCCCAAGTGGGCAAGGTGGATCCACAGCTGAAAGTAAAGCAACTGAAGAATTGAGATAAGCAGAACCCCATGGCGGTTTGAGCATTGAAGAAAGAGATGAAAGAACTCGATCGTCAGGCGGCCAATCACGGATGTCCAGAGAGCCAAGTGGCGGATCCGAAGCAAAGATACCCCCAGTAGACCGATGGACGGTGACTCCGGGCTCAACCAGGCCCCTGTCACCACCGCCCACGGCAACCAGAGATGCCGTAGCACTGGCCAACAGAGAACAGCAGAGTACCGAAGACATCAATGCACACCGGAGAAAACTCGGCGGAGCCCGCGGACGGTACACCGGAGCTGCAAGTGACGATGCCCCCCTGTCAGAGTCATGCTCAAGAGTGCCGAAGGAGTCAAAAGCCACTTGTTGCCCGCCGTCAGAGTCATCGTCAGAGCCTTGGTCGTTGTCAGAGCCTTCAGAGCCAATGTCAGAAGTCTCAATCGTCATGCCAGCAAACAGCGGAGCCGGTGCAGAGTCGCCAAGCCGGAGCGATGGGACAGAACCAGCCAAGCCGAGAGAGCCAGACACAGCCACTGGTGGGTCATGAGCCGTAGGCACACCACCAGCCACGAGTGCAGAGGGATCCCGAACCGCAGGCGGTGGCGGAATCGAACCCTGTGCACCCGAGTGGAATGTGGCTAGAGGAAAGTGAGCCTCGCCGTCATCGCCAGCTGCCGCATCCTGAGCGGAAGCCGCCGCATCCCGAAAGTGCTTCAGAGATGTGGGCTCAGCCGGCACAAAGGAATGCGCCGACAGCTCGCACACCTCCGGGCGACCCTCCATCGTGCAGAGCGACTCAAAGGCGTGCTCATTCCCTGCGTCATAGAAACGCTGGAAACGAACAGCCAGGCAGTCAGCCTCGTAGTCCTCAACTGCACCACAATAGTGGGCAGAGTGAGGACCGCCGTTGGGGCATTCAGCATGCCAGTGCTTCAAACCACTTTGTGCACACACCGCATTCTGGCAGCGGGGCACGAAGGCACCACTCTTCTTGTCAAATGAGACAAGAGGAGCGGTGCCAAGTGGTTTAACACCAGCACGATGAAGCTTGGCAGCAGAGCGGGTAAGGTGCTTGCCCGCAGGCGGAGCCCCTTCCCGTTTTTGCCGCCTCAGGTCACGAATGTCCTGCTGCATGCGCTCCAGCTGCTTCTGCAGACTGGACAACGCCGCAGCCAGGTCAGACGCGCCATCGCCGAATGACAGAGCAGACACAGGGGTGTCAGAGACTTGCAGGCCGTGGCGGAACTGCTCCCGCACACGAGCCTGAATAGTCAAGAGAGACACGCCTTGCCGCTGGTCAGCCCGAGCCAAGGAATTAGCCAAGTCACGGTACAACGCCGAATTGCCGAGAGCCTTGAGAAACTGCCGCTTCACCGCGTCCTCTGGCAAGTTGTGGGAACGCTGAACGTCCCGCAACAGGCCATTGAACTCACGGATGCCACGGTCAGGATCTTTGCTGCTGGGGATGCGGACCGCCAGCAGCAACTCAAAAGAGTCAAAGGGTTCCGAACGCTCCTGGAGCATGCGCACCACCTCAAGGGCAGCGCGCTTGCCATCTCCAGGAACGTCGGACCCAGAGGCCTCAAGCCAGTCACGGGCAGGCGAGCCAGGGCGAGCCAGAAATGTCAGAGCCGAAAGCAGCAGTTCATTTGCCTCATGCCTAGCCTCCACGGTCATGTTGGCCAAGTCAAACAGGGGAGCAAACGCCGCCGACTGAAGCACAAACTGCGTGCGGAGCTCATGCATTAATTGCGAAAAAATGTCCACAGCGTCTGTCTCTGTTCCCGCAAAGCGCTCCGATTTGTCTCCGAGAATTTTGGTGGCAACAATTTTGGCAACCCTTCTGTCGAAACTGTCTCGAGCCAGTTGCTGACATTTCTCAAGAACCTCTCGTGCAGCTGCGGTGGTCGGAGCCGGCAGCTGCGGTGTCTGTGGCGTCGCTGAGTGCTGTGCACCCACATCATCAAAAATCGTCTCCAATCTACGGACGCGTGAACGCGTCATTCTATTCGCTGTAGCAACCATGATAGAAAGACAGGGGAGAAGGTTGAGCTGAACAGGGGGATGGTGAGAGAACGCTTACAGCGGCCAGATGCTCTGTAGAAGTCTCAGCTGAATGGATCGTGATTCACAGGTCGTAAGCGGAAGACGCAAGAGCGGCCAAAATAAGTCACGTGTGGAACGACCTCGCCGGAGCCAGCGGCGCACGAAACAAATCAACTCTCGCTGCGACGATGCTGCCGTAAAATAAAAACAATCCGTCACCAACTGATCTCCTGCGCAGCGAAGGCGAGCACAATGCGTGCCGCCATCACTGCCAAGCTAAAAGGCCATACCGTAAGAGTAATCCACCACCGCCCAAGTGGGCGCTCAACCCCTCCTACGTCCTACTTAGCCGAACATGGCAACAGCAAGGCGCTGTGCCATCATCAGAATCACCGGAAAGCCGGTGCGGGCCATAACCTGCGAGGAAGACAGATACGCTGTCCGGCTAAGCTCGCTGAGCATCAAACTGATAAATCACATAAACAGTGTCTGGCCGAGGCTTTATGCTCTCAGAAACCCAGACAGTGAAGCAAGACTGTACTACTGTACTGTACTACTGTACAGTACAGTGCTAGGATGTCACGGACACGATACGGAAGCAGGGTCAGGCTAGGGGCTAGTCAGAGCCCATAATAACTAAGCCTAAACCCGAAGTCCAGCAAGTTATATTAGAACCCATGTTAGTGTAAGGTGCCTGAAAGTAATCTCAACACCATAATTAGCTCGTCATGCTCCGACGGAGGATTTGGGAAGAGCATGTACGTTCTATGGTGGATTACTGGATGGAATGCTCACCGGAACTACATGTGAAATAAACAAGCAACTCATTATTGTAAATGAGAGTATACAGGATTACAATGACCCCTAACCTGATATATATCATGCTAGATTTATTCAGTACATGGTATGCTGATCACCATCCTGCATGATAAATCATCTGGGTATATTGCAATACCAGAAGTCGCCTACCTGCAAGTGTGTATAGTGAACAATCACACACACACACACACTTACAAGTACTAATCAGCAAGTAATGCACAATGCACACACCACTGACATTACTATGTATGATGACATTCACTGACTCGGTAAGTGAAATGATCAACTATAATGTCCACTATGTGCATGATAACATAGATACCATCCAAAAAACACATGTGCGTGTTGGATGTCAGTGATGGCGATAGCTAAGTAACAGGATAAAACTCCGTGCTGAAGGGTTGGATGGAGAATATCTCCAGACCCGAAGGCAGTATACAGTGTTCACAATGCAGCTGGTAACTGCAGAACACTGTCCATACCTTTTCACCATCGCTGGAGCAAGAACAACAACCATGCTGCATTGTGACAATTGACTCAGTAATGATCAGCACAAAAAGCATGTACCTACTCAGATCAGTACATATATATATTGAGCTGACATAGGTTGTTGTGGACGCACACACACATACATTGTGTTGTGCTGAACTGCTTGGATTATTATCAAGCGGTGTCCTGATATGTTTGGAATCTAGAGATATCCCTTTGATATGCTCTTAGTGCACAGCCATATGCTCAAACATATCATAGGTTCTGATAAGTTATCACTTAAGTGGTTAATCCGCTTACAGTTGATACACCTATTATATCATCAGGGAGTGAATTAACTTCCATGGGTTTCAAATCAGTAAAACCCACATTTATGATCAACCACACATGTTGATTATCAGAGATATTCACTATTATGCCATGAAAATTGTCATGTGCAAAAGTGAAGTAAGTTGCAGTAGTTCTGTAGCTTGCAACTCACACACACACCGAGATATGTTACTGAGGTAATAAATCAGATGGTCAAAAAAAGCTGTAAAATGGGTGAAAATCGTTGGCGATAAATTTCAAAACTGAAATTTGGACCCCATTTTATTTTAAATTATGATTTTATACCTATTGAGGTATCAGAAAAACATAATGACCATGGTCATATCTCGTGTAACACCCTAGATATTAGGTGTGTAATATATAGGGGTGTACATATTGGCTGTAACGAAATGTGTGAAAAGTTCACACGTTTGATTTCAAAATGAAAAATTCGGGTTGATTTTTTTTGCTGATCTGATTATTCAGCTATCAATAAATATTCACTGATTTATGTAGCACTTGTAACACCATGTAACACCCTAAAAAATTAAATGTGTGTGTCAGGGGTGTAACATACCTCCTGGAAACCACGTAACACACAGTGTAAAATTAAATGCAGTTTTGCTTTAATATCTTTGCAAAATGTTTATACTGCTTTAATTTAACGTATTTCAGGGTTACTTGTACCAAGTAACACCCTAAAACACACTGTGGTGATAGGGATCACTGTAACGTTAAATACCCTAAATGCCACCTATTTATTGGATACACTTCGTGTTTGGCAAATATATATCATGCTGTAATCAGCACAGACATGATAATATTACGGGCAACAACCCAAAAACTGCAGGGCTACAACCCAAGAACTGTAGGGCTGCAACCCTAAAACTGTAACAGCTGCTTCCTATAGGATTGCATGCTATATCTTGAGGTAAAAGGCAACTGTAAACTGCTTATATATTTCACACTTCCTTGAGGGGGGAAGAAGGTGGATATATGTACATACATCACCTCATTATAATATACAGATATACTATATGTATATAACATAGATATATATACTATATATATACCAACACACACACTCAGTTAGCTGAAGGCATTTTTTGTGTTGTGTTTTGTTTTTTAGATGGCAGAAGGAGAAGATACAGATATCCCAGCCATCAATGCAGACCCATCAACATGGTTCTTCGACATATTAGGCTCCTATGATTCATTCAGTCGATTCAAGATTCCGAAGTGGCTCGTTGGTTATGACAACACACAGACCAGATTCGATCAGATAGGCTACTTCGACAATATTAGTCGCATGAAGCCTGATATGAGCAGATATAGGGATCCTGAGAATGAACCTCAGGAACCAGAAGAGGAGTATACAGCAGATAATGCTCCGATAGTCTTTACAGACCCTGATGACGATCCATTGCCAGCTCCAGTACCGGCTCCGTCCACTTTGGTTCCAAAGGTGAAAATGACACCACCTAAGGAATTCAGAGCAGGGTAGGACGCAGAGATTTGGTTAGACACCGTGGATAGATATTTCCAATTCACGTATCCAGGAGTTCCCGACAAGGACCTGATCACAGTATTCCTGACGCTTATCCAAAATAATGACCGACATTATTTCCAGGTCGTGGCTAATCAACCAGACGTCACATACGAGAGGGTCAGAAGAATTTTCCTCAGCCAGTTTGGGAACCCTCACAAAAGATCAGTGGCCAAGAAACACCTAATGGCGCTGCATCAAGGGAACCAGACTTTCTCAGATTATCTACGCACATTCACGTCACTGGCTGCATTGGCAGCAGTTGATCTGGATGATGTGTTGATAAAGGACAGGTTCATCTACAACATGGATTCCGATCTCCGCAGACAGTTCCACCTAAGATCCCTAACAGAGAATGAAAGGAATAATCTGTCGTGGTCACAAACCACACAGATACTGCTCGACTTGAATTACGTTGTTCATTCGAAGCAGTCGGAGACCCTACACTACAGAGGGCAGAAGGAGCAGTCATCAGGAGGCCCAGTCAGAAAGGAGAAGGACAAGGGGCGTGGCAGAAAGCCATATGACAGATCCAATAGGAACTGGAATCAGAGTCAGAATGGCAATCAGAATCCAAATGCCAATCAGTATCGGACCAAAGGGAAAGGTGGGAAAGGCAAAGGCAAAAGGGAAAGGAAAAGGAGCAGCACCAAATCCTCCTCAGTCTTGCCAACGTTGTGGTCGTGTTGGTCACGTCGCAAAGGATTGTTATTCCACCAAGACCCCAGATGGAAAAGCCATACAAGGCAAGCCACCAGCTCAGAATCCTTTCCAGCCCAGGAGACAGCAGCAACAGAATCAGGGTGCCAAGAATGAGTCTAACAAACTCGTCAATACGATCAACACCCTGGTTAAGGAGCTCAAGAGTCAGCACAGCATCAATGCAGCGATTGCAACTCCAGCTCCAGTTCCAGCTTCAGCTCCAGCTCCTCAGGGAAACTCTCAGGGTACTGCACAGGTACCAGTGTTGAGAGCACCCCCAAGGTAAATCAGCCTGAAAATGCCACTGAAGCAAGTGGCCGGGTTGAGAGTATCTCAGAAGAAGTCCTTTCCAGTCTGACATTACAGTTTCAACAGATGGACACTCCCTCAGAGCACATCGCACAGAGCACAGCTGAAATCACAGAAGAAGCTGTTGTTGTACAAAGGGAAAGTATATGGACAGAGTACTCATATATTGGTAGACCCAGGAGCTACATCGTCTTTCATCGACAGACAGTTCGCTGCTCAGCTTGGTATAGCACCCACAGATTCCTCATCATTCTCAGTGGGATTGGCTGGAGGAAGCCAACTACCCTGCACATCCTATCTTCCCAATGCTACATTTACGCTGGGTAAGTATAAGGACACAGAGGATTTCTACATCATTGAGATGAAACCGTTCACTGTCATTTTGGGTCAGGATTGGTTGGAAAGAAGAAATCCACACATTGACTTCCAGACCAAAAATCTGACGATCACTAGGAAACACTCATCAGGCTCCAGTGTTCGCACAGTACTTTCCAGAGTTGAACAGACTCCAGGCTCAGATGACCTTCCTGAAATGGAATTGGTCAGTGCCACCACCATGAGAAAGCACCTACGTCGTATTCGATCTAGTGGTTCGGCTGAAGAAGCCGTAGCTTATCTCTTCTTTCTCTCAGAGGTCGATGGTGAACTGGTCTTTGCAGCAGCAGACTCAGACACCACTATGGAAGACCCGGAGGTCACAGCAGCACGTGATCAAATGAGGGAAGACTTTTCAGACATATTCCAGGAGGACCTTCCAGCTGGTCATAGGCCAGAACGGTTTGAAGGTGGTTATCATCGAATCGACATAGAACCTGGGCACAAGCCGCCATCGCAGCCAGTTCGTACCATACCAGTGCCCATGATGGAAGAGCTCAAACGACAGATCATCAAGTATGTCGAATTGGGTATCCTTCGTCCGTCATCATCTCCATATGGATGTCCTATCATTTTCGCTCCTAAGCCAGGTGGGAAGTGGAGGATGTGCTGTGACTATTGAGCCCTTAATAACATCACAATTAAGGACACGTATCCATTGCCACCGCACGACACCCTTCTTGAACAGCTACTAAAAGGTGCACGATGGTTTAGCAGATTTGACTTCAATCAGTTTTTCCATCAGATCCCTATACATCCAGATGACATCCACAAAACAGCTATTCGCACCAGATACGGTTCTTATGAGTGGACAGTTATGCCTTTCGGATTGACCAATGCTCCTGCAACAGCGCTACCAACGTGTAGGAATAAATCGGGCATTCTTCGACTTCATCGATCAGTTTCTTGTCATTTTCATGGATGATACTATCGTATACAGTCCGGATTTTGACAGCCACGTGAGTCATGTCCGACAGTTCCTCCAGCGTTGCAGAGATCACCAGTTCTTCATCAGACCTTCCAAGGTGGAGTTGTTCGTCAGATCCATAGACTTTATCGGACATCACATCTCTGAAGCAGGCCTATCCATCATCGAAGACAGAATCCGAGCAGTCATGGCAATACAGTAAACACTCGATTTTAAGAAAATCGGAATTTTAGGTCAGCCTAGCAAATTTCTTATTTATATAGAGATATTAAATATCGAGTGGTATGTGTTAAATATTGTGAAGAAATCAAAAAAGCTGGCTACTTTCTTATTGGCGGGTTTTCTTATTACGGAGTGATTACTGTACAGCCTCCAGTGTCTTATGGTCCTACCGTTGCAAAGCAGCCTCTACGCCGTATGGCTAAAGATGGCAAGTCATCCCTTCGGTCATTCTTGGGCATGGTCGGTCAATTTAGGAGATTCATACCAAAGTTCTCCAAGATTGCCGAGCCGCTCAATCGTCTCCTTAAAGATAATGCAGAGTTTGTCTGGGAATCTGAGCAGCAGCAGGCATTTGATAACCTCAAAAGTGCCATCTGCAATGCTCCAGTACTACAGCTTCCAGATCAGAAACTGCCATCTATTATGGAGGTCGATGGATCAGGCACACACGTTGGTCAAGTGGATACTCCAGGATCAAGGAAAAGGTATGAAGCCATGTGGCTATCACAGCGTCACTCTATCCGATACACAGAGACGTTGGCCTATTCCTGAGATCGAGCTATTTGCCATTGTGGAGGGCTTCCGATTCTTTCGCCACATCTTGTTGGGAGCTCCTGAGACTATTGTACGCTCAGATCATCAGCCACTGGTTTATTTCCAGTCCAAATCCACACTAAGCCCCAAACAGGCAAGGTGGTTGGATGAGCTCTCCGAGTACAACTTCCGTATAGAGCACATTGCTGGCGATAAGAACAAGGTCGCAGATGCACTCACTCGTATCTCTACACTCTTTGAACTCACTGATAGTCTGCGACATATAGACGTCGGCGAGGCATAGTCAAGAGATATTCCACCTGCAGATTCTTCATTCATTGCTCTTGTATCTTCTTCATCAGCTCATCAGCTGCACGACATCATTATATCCGAGTATGATCGTGACACATTTGCACAGACTATATTGGCTAAGCTGACATCATCGACTTCATCACAGTCAGTCAGCAGCTTCAGCTTCGAGCTCATTCAGGGGTTAATCTATCGCAAGACCATATATGGCAGACAGCTGTACATTCCACCTACTGCCAAGGTCCCCACAGATGACGGTGAGATCACACAGCTTCGCCACATTCTCCTTCATGAGTGCCACTCAGCCACTATTTCTGATCATGTAGGCAAAAATCGCATGCTTCATCTACTGCGTAGCCGATATTATTGGCCAGGAATGACTACGGCAGCCATCCAGTACATTCGGGAGTGCCCCGTTTGTCAGCGCCAGAAAACGAAGCGACACAAGCCTTATGGTCAGTCACATATTCGCTATTGTGTCCCTAAGACAAAATGGCTAGATGTATCACTTGACTGGATTACTGACCTGCCTATCACCACTAATGGGCACGACAGTATATTTGTGGTAATGTGCCAATTCTCTGATCGCTGTCATCTCATTCCCTTCAGCATGACCTGGACTGCTCAGCATACTGCTGCGATATATATGCAGCATATCTTCAAGCTCCATGGTCTTCCGAGGAACATCATCTCAGATCGAGACCGCAGATTCACCTCTACATTCTGGCAAACACTGTGGAAATCTACTGGTACGAGATTGTCGATGACGTCTTCGCACCATCCACAGTCGAATGCAGCCAATGAGAGGAGCCATGCCTTCATTGAGGATATCCTCAGGTATTTTTCAATTTGTTGATTCATGATTCGATATTCACCATCCTCTGGTTTATAAACTGATTAGATAGTATTTTTTCATCCTCAGGTGTTGTTGCAATGATACTTCAGCCAATTCGTGGGAGGACAAGTTGCCTCTGGTGGAGTTTGCAATTAACAACACAGTTTCTGCATCTACTGGTTATTCATCATTCTATCTCGACTCGATGGCGCAGCCACTTTCGCCTCATGACCTGGCAATCACTATTCCGCCAGAAGCTCCTGTTCCAATACAAAGAGCTATTCGAGATCATTTTGACCAGTACTCGGCTGTACATGCCAACGCGGTAGACAACATTTCCCGAGCAGCAGAAATTAGCCAAGCCAGATTCAATAAGACTCACATGCCTCGGCAATATGCAGTAGGGCAGAAAGTTCTTCTACGGACCGAGTTTATCCAATGGACTGGTTTGACAGAGGCAGGCAGACACTTTAAGCAGCCATATATTGGGCCGTTTACCATATCCAAAGTGCTAAGCCATGGGCGTGCATACGAGTTAGATTTCGGAAATCTCGATATCCGTATCCATCCGGTACAGCCTGTATCCAGAATAGAGCTGTATAACGACTCGATCCAAGCACCTTTGCCTCTGCCACAGATGATCACCGAAGAAGGGCAACCACTGTTTGAGATATCACATATACTCTCAGATAAGATCACTAGAGGTGTCAAGTACTACTTAGTGCGATATGCAGGCTACGGCCCTGAGCATGACACCTGGGTCAAAGCCACAGAGCTGACCAATGCAGCAGACATAATAGCTGCCTATGAAGGCTAAACATTATATTAAGCCTCATGCCCTTACTTCTTGTAATATATACTAATACATGTCGATCATCTATATACCTTGCTCTTAATGTTTTATCATTATGTTGCATAGAAGCAGGAAATTGATCCTTCCTTGCTAAAGGTGTAGTGAGCCTTGTACAAAATCATACCCTTGCACAGATACGCACACATGCGAGATATCATATCTGTGGATAAATAAAAACTGTTAAATGCTACCTTTGCCAAGACCGTGGTTTGTCATCGGATTCTTTGGCCAGTCATCCGAAGCTACCGGAGACATCGACTGAGGTAGACGGAGTTGTGATCCTAAGTTATGCCTAACACCCATAACTAAAATAAAATTCACATTAGTACGTGACGAATCCACCCTATGAAATGTTCGTCAAAGCGCGCGTACCGGACAAAAACATTGAGGAGTTGAGCAGACCGGTTGAGGATTATAAGTCCAATTCCGTTAAGCAGGGCCACTCCGTTTGCATTAAAACAAGCCCCAAAGTCGGGCTCCCCATGACCGCCTGTGAACCTCCAAAGTAGCTTAAGGAGGGGAGGAAGGGTTGGGTGCACTAATATATAACTGTGGAAACGAACAGCAAACGATCAGTTATATATATATATATTAAGGCCGAGAATCGTGCGATTATAAATTGTTAAATCGTTCGATCATCGTTCGCAAAGGCGTCGACGGCTAGCGCAAATAATCCGTAACGTAAACCTCGGATACTTTGAATCGTCACTCTGACGCACGATACGTGTGGATCAATCAGTAATCCAGCGTCAATTTGTATCACGAAACGCAATTCATTGAACCTTGAATCGTCACTCTGCAATACGATACGCAATTCAAAGGGGGCTACATCCTAAGAACTGTAAGGCTAATGCCTAAGGTGAGGGACTAAAGTGGACTCAGTTCCCCCCAATATCCTAAAAACACCATGAGGGACGCCTCAAATCGGTGTAAGAAGACTGGTACCAGCAGAAGCAACAACAACAAAGACATCAAAGACATATACAAAGGTATGCCCGTTGTGAGGTCACAACTCTTTTAAGAGGGGAGATCTGTCAGGGTTATGGCCGATGACACATGTGTCATACATGTCATACGTGTCATACGTGTCATACCTGTCAGACATGTCATACCATGTCATGTCATGTCATGTCGAGTCATGTCATATATTATAATGACAGACAGTCGTCAGCCAGTCGTCAGACAGTCGTCAGCCAGTCGTCAGACAGTCGTCAGACAGTCGTGAGTACGGTCGACTATGACTGTACATGTCATTGAGATGATAAGTCACATCATCCGTCATTTATTCAAGGTAAGACTTGAATGACACATGTCATCGAGAGGCCGTATGTCGCGGACTCGAGAATGGCGAAGCAAGATCCTATCTTGAAGTACCGAATGGTTCGGAGAAGAATGCATCTTCGCTTCTAGCATGTTCTGAACAAGCATGCGCAGTATCGTATGGCAAACGCATTATTCGTTCAGCCGATACTAGTCGTTCAACCAATGCCTCGGGTTCACAACCCAATAGCGGTACCATCTATGAGATGGGAGGCATTCGGTATAGATGAGGTAGCGTTGTGCTACAGCAGTATCTTCGTCAGAAGTCTGCACTCATCACCCGCTCATAAGTTGCACGTGTGTTACAGTCCAATAACACCGCGCTTTCTATCATATTATATGATATACTAAGGGCTCGTTTAGTATCAGTCCTTATCACTACTAGTTCCACCCCTCGCTCTGAGTGCTTGCCATCTTGTCCCATCATGTCAGCTGTCACCACGACCGACCGTCCACGATAGCTAAAACCCCAGACATTTGTTATTGTATCTATCTTAGACTTCCGAGAGTTTCACTGCCCGCTGTGCCTTGCCTGGCCCGCATATATATATATATATATATATATCCGTTATATATATACGGAATATATATATATATCCGTTATATATATACGGAATATATATATATATCCGCCACCGACCCGATATGTCAGGGATATGACCGATGACATATGTGTCATACATGACATACCTATCGTACCATGTCATGTCATGTCATGTCATGTCATGTCATGTCATGTCATGTCATGTCATGTCATGTCATGTCATGTCATGTCATGTCATGTCATGTCATGTCATGTCATGTCATGTCATGTCATGTCATACCATGTCATGTCATGTCATGTGTCATAATGACATACAGTCACTTCGGTTCTTCAAGAACTTGTCTTGCTTCGCCATCTCGATGCCATGTACTTGGCCTCTCGATGACAGATGTCAATCCACCTTAGGTGGATGACAGACATTATGACTGTACATGTCATAGTCGACCGTACTGACAATACCTGACGTCCTAGGGGGTCCCCCAAGGGGGTGTGGGGGCAGCGGGGAGGTCAGAGGGCATGAACCAAAGCATTGCTGGCGAACCCACTGCACACTCAATGCATCCAACTCCCTCCTCAACGAGCAACGGGGAGGTGGGGGCAGCGGGGAGGACAGGTGGCTCCGGCTTGACAGGTGGCCCACGCCACATAAGCATAGCATATTCTGGGCAGCCGCTGACGACCTCGCCGATTACGGATATCGCTACGGAGAATAAGGTGACCGGTGACTCGCTGACATCACCGCTTACGGAGAAGGTGATCGGTGACTCGCTGACCTCAACGCTTACGCAGAAGGTGACCGGTGACTCGCTGACCTCACCGATTACGGATATCGCTACGGAGCATAAGGTGATCGGTGACGCTCTGGCAAGGTTATCGGTGACTTTTGAGTCAGAGATGGACAGCGAGGCAACCTCACTGACTCCTTCACTGACTCAGGCGACTACGGAGGCAGCTACGGAGGCAGCTACGGATACGGCTATGCTCGAGTCCCTGTTGAACCGCGAGTCCAGACCTCTGACTACCTCGCTGACCTCAACAACTACGGAGCAGCCAGTCAGGACAGTCAGTCCAGTCAGTTATGCCGACCTCGCGTGCAGGCGTGCCATCGGACTCGCCGCCTACCAGCCGCCTCCTCTCCCAGTCATCGAACCCCCTTCCCAAGCAGATGTCCTCAATCGAATCCAAGTCAGAAACTTACGTCTGAGCCAAGACTCCGTGAACCAGCTTTCTCGCCGGGAGAGACGCCATCAGCGATGGGAACAGCACCAGCAGCGACTGGCAGAACAGCGCCGAGTACTCTTCTCTGAACCCGCCTCAGCCAGAACGCCCGCAGATGCCTCGATCCCAGCACTGAACCATCAGCATCAAGCCCTAATGCAGAATCAGATGATGTTGGAAGTGTCGGAGTACATGCAGAATCTACATCAGCAAGTGCTCCAACGCTATCCTCATCTGCTTTCGGGTCTACCAGCGGTGGGCGCTCCACCTATGACGCCATACCAGCACACCTTAGGATGGGCGAGCGGTTTACCAGGTGCACCAGCGCCAGCAGCTGGATCAGGTCCCTGGCTGATACCAGCACCGGCTCAACCGGTTCCATCACCGACTCAACCGGCTCCAGCATCGGCTCAACCGGCGCAGGCACCATGTCAGCCAGATCCACCGGCACCGGCTGATCCACCGGCTACCGGCTCATCGCCTTCTGACTCAGCCGATCCTGATCATCCGTCACCAGGGAACTCGCCCCCGCCCTCAGACAATGGTGACTCACGACACAGGCGTCTAGATGTGCTACTCTGGACTTTAGAAGGAGCCTCCTTCTGGTTGAGAAATCACCTGTCCTCTTCTTCCTCAGTGACTTTCAGCCATGGCGCGGAGGCCCAATATTCTTACCGACTGCCAACCATGCCCGGAAGTGCCAGTCACTTCATAACCGACACAAATCGGATTTGGATGACTATGCGGCACATCGGAGTGGACATCCAAGACCTGGCGCAGCATGGGACAGTGCATACTCCTGTGCGCCTGACTGAGATTGAGGACAGTGAAGCTTTCACTTTGCAAGTGGAGAAAACGCAAGTGGATGAAGCGCGGCGTTGCGCTGAAAGCCGTACTGGAACTCAGCAGAGGCGCCTGCCATTGTACTCATGGGTGACCATCTCTGACAATGCCTTGGAGTCCGAGCTGACCGAATTTGACCCCCTTGGACTCCAAATTTGGGCAGCATTTTCAGCCTCCGAGGCGTACCTGTTTCGGGGAATGGCTGCCGGCAACCAACCAACTCCCGCCACTGTACCGGCAAGACTGGGCGTCAACCGGTTTCCCTCTGGTGTTCCCAGCGCGGAAGAGTACAGATCGCCTGGAAATTCCTTGCCAGCGGCTCCGGGACTCCTGCCGGTGGACCAGCGCCTTTCTCAATTTCCAGGGCACCACGACCTTATGGGAGCGGCTTCCCCAGGCGATGTCTACCGAGAATCCAAGACAGTGGCTGATGTGCTCAAGCTGATCAGAGACATTCCTATGTACCCCTCCTCCGCAGAACTAATCACCACTGACGCCGACATTGCCGCGCTTCCACCTTTTTCTGAAGCGCTGGTCAATTTTCTGTCAATGGGCGTATAATATGCCCGCAAATATAGCTCACTAAGTCCACACATACAAGAAATATGAGAATTCCTGAAAATCGGTGATAAAAAACCCCGCACCTGTTTAACTTTACCGATGCATACAAGTCATATCAGCCCGTCTTTCAGTTATGTAAAGCGTTCAAAAATTCGTCATATATATCTGGAATAAGACTGTTACGTGCATGATGAAAATTCTAGTATATCCTCACTCGTATTTGCACATCAAGGGCAGATTCCCTTCTAGAAATAAGGTGTGAAATTTAGCAAAAAGATAGGGTTTCAACCCCAAACCCAAACTTCAAGGTGTATATATGAACCAATATGTATCGAAAACGCGCACAATCTTTTGCGCATGATTGGATATTATGTTAGGGTTCAAATTGGTAGGTTGACAAGCTTGTCAGACGCCAAATTCGATTGGATAAAAATTATGAAAAGATCAGAGGTATTTATCACCGTCCTTCAAGAGTTGCAACCCAAAAATGGTAGGGTGTCTTGTACAAATGCATTGGATATATGCATTATATGACGGTGTAAGGTACGTGGCGCATATTGGCACTAAGTTTAGGTCCTAAGGGTACTACGATACGGAAGATAGGGTCTCCGACCGTCAAGAGAACGCCCCAAAAAATTCCCGAAGCTCCGGTCCTTGTGATAGGACCGGACGCGATTTCCGGTCCTATGACAAGGACCGTCGGGCAGTAGCCATTAGGGATTGGAAAGCTCAGTCAGCCAGCGCATTCTCTTAAATTCAGCATGGATCCGAGCAGTCGCCAGGAACTGCGAGAATTACATGCTGACTTGCAAAGTGGGATTATTAGTCAGGAAGACTACGACGACTTGAAGTCTATAGTCTTAACGCGTATCAAGGCCAAAGCGCCAATCAATGAGTGTCCCAGCTATAATTTCCTTAGATTGAGCTACACTTTCCTTAATAATAATGGAATTTCCTGATGTTCAGCTAGCCTTCGTTTCCTTAATATGACAGTACAATTTCCGTTAACGAAATGATTCAGCAGCCTTCATTTCCTTATTTGGGTACATTTTCTTAATGTTTTTTTCCCATTGACTTTTCCGCATTTTCCGACCCCGGCGGCTGTTTCCTTAACGGCATTTCCTTAAATGTGAGGTATTACTGTACGCCTTGTCTTCACCAACAGACTCTGGGATCACATCCGGAAACTGCTCAACTGGGGCCTCATCCTGGGCAACAAGGAGCGGGAGTCTCCGCTGCTGTATGCCCTCTGCCCTCTGGATTGCTTCGCCAACTCTTCGGGCACCTGTTCGATCAGAAAAGCATATCACGCATACATACGCATGGCTGATTTGTGTCTGGATCTTAGCTGCTGTACAAATGACCCTGAGTTATCATCTCTTTGTACTAACAAGCTAAGAGGGGAGGAGTTGTGCCAGGGAACACTGGCCATGTCAAGCCATTCGATTGGCATATTGTATTTATGCGTAGTGGGGCAGTGAAATGGCAATGGGCTCGGAAGGGGACTCCCGAGCCATTGACTTCGTACTATGGGGAGCGAAAGCCTGGGCTCGATTATAGCTGGCAGCATATTATCGTCCACCCTTCTGGAGCGCTACGCCGCTGGGAGCGTAATAGGGGCGGTGGCTCGTTTCTGGAAGACGCCACTCGAGCGAAGGAGCCTGTAGCGCCATTTTCATTACCGCTCAGTAATGCGTACTGGGAGAAGGCGAGGGTGAAGGACGAGTATGAGTATCGCGGGATTCCATACGCTGGGCGTAAGAGTGCGACGCCTACGAACAGTGACGATTCGGGTACAGGTGCTGTGACCTGGAGTAAGGAGAAGCTACCAGATTCAGATGACAATGATGACGCGGGTGTCACGGACAGTAAGCATGACATGGATACTGCCAGTCCGAAATGGGTGCCTGACTCGCCTGAATATGATGACACCGAGGATGACGTCAGCGAGTTCGATGACTTGGTAGCTGACGATGCTGAAGAACAGGCTGAAGCTCGAGAGTTGAAGAGACTGGGACTGCAGTTGATCATGGATGATAAGGGTGAACTTATCTGGGTGCCAAAGGGCACCTCCCCGACCTCACCCGTTCAGCCAGAGGATCCGCCTATCACCGAGCAGAAGTCTGAGGCCATATCTGAGGATGCTCCAGCCTCTGTGGTGGAGACTGTTCAAGTACAACCGAAGGAACCATCTGGGCCAGATACTGGATTGACTTCAATGAGTGAAAATATGCTGGGGTGTCCGAAGTGACGAAGAGGCAACCCAGGAAATATCCTGCCTGTTGGACAGCTGAGCACATAGCTTATTTGGAATGTAACCGAGGCAGTGACAGTGATGATGAAGAAGTGCAGGACGTGGCTCCTCGTATGAAGAAGGCAAAGGCCAACAAGGGACAATGAAATCAACTGTCTTGATTAGGATTGTCCAAATGCAGATTCTCTGATTAGGATTTGTATAGGTGGCAGATGATGATATGCCAGCCGACATGGGACAGATCGATCAGAGATATGAAATGCGCGCCTTGAAAGTATACGACATGAATTCTTGCCCAGTGGAGGCTGTTCTAGCTTGAAGTAATTATTTGGAGGAGTTGTTGCTCAACCTGTTAAAAATACTGGTCAATCTTTCCTGCCATAAAGAAATTGCAATTGCTTAATTGTAGCCTTGTTCATGCAGAGTTGTGAAAGGTGTATACATCACAATATATACTGAGACTTATATATATATGTCATAGCTATCACTGGCGGTGATTGTGGGCCGTGTGGGGGAGCATAAGGTGAGGCATGCGACCCCCAAGCACTCCTCAAATCACTGCCCATGACACAACCGTCCCGGGCAGTGACTGTGGGCCATGTCGGGGGGCATACGGTGAAGCGGGTGACCCCCATGCGCCCCACAAATCACTGCCCACGACACAGCTGGCACGGGCAGTGACTGTGGGCCATGTCGGGGGGCATACGGTGAAGCGGGTGACCCCCATGCGCCCCACAAATCACTGCCCACGACACAGCTGGCACGGGCAGTGACTGTGGGCCGTGTTGGGGGGCATACGGTGAGACGTGTGACCCCCAAGCACCCTCAAATCACTGCCCATGACAAAGCTGTCACGGGCGGTGATTGTGGGCCGTGAGTGGGGGCATAAGGTGAGGCGTGTGACCCCCAAGCACCCCTCAGATCACTGCCCACGGCACGGCCGTCACGGTCAGTGATTGTGGGCCGTGTCGGGGGGCATAAGGTGAGACGTGTGACCTCCAAGCACCCCTCAAATCACTGCCCACGACACAGGTGTCACGGGCAGTGATTGTGGGCCGTGTGGGAGGGGCATAAGGTGAGGCATGTGACCCCCAAGCACCCCTCAGATCACTGCCCATGACAAAGCCGTCACGACTAGTGATTGTGGGCCATGTGGGGGAGCATAAGGTGAGGCGGGTGACCCCCAAGCACCCCACAAATCACTGCCCACGACACAGGTGTCACGGGCGGTGATTGTGGGCCGTGCGGGGGGGGCATATTAAGGTGAGGCGTGTGACCCCTAAGCACCCCTCAGATCACTGCCCATGACAGAGCCGTCACGACTAGTGATTGTGGGCCATGTGGGGGAGCATAAGGTGAGGCGGGTGACCCCCAAGCACCGCACAAATCATTGCCCACGACAAACCGGACTAAGCGGTTACGGGCGGTGATTGTGGGCCGTGTGGGGGGGCATGA
>LGRX02021545.1:0-16577 GCA_001247695.2 Cymbomonas tetramitiformis
TGCATGATGAGCGACATGTGCGAGGTTGGTAGGCACACAGACAAGCACGACGTGTCGCACCAATACAACATATTCCTAGGGAGGTTTGAAAATGCCGTTTACGAGGTAGAGTCGCCGTACAACGACGAAGTGAAGTGTTTTTTTGACACGCATAAAGTGTTTAAATCGGACGCAAGGTGCAAGCATAGGATCAATTCTGCGGGCTTCATAGGAGTGCGCTATTGTGTAACCTTCTACAAAATGTACGATCGTACACAGAAGAAGGAAGATCCTATATTTTGGCCGCCTACCTATATCTAAAGAACTAGTATCCGTGGGGAGAAGTTGTCTTCAAAGTATTCCGGGCTCAAGCCCTCTCCACAGTCTACCCGACAAAACTTAGTTGAACTCACTCCTGTATCCGTATTAATAGAACACCATTCACACCGAAGAGCGGCAAACTTGTCATGCGCTAAAATCATAGTAGCGCAAGAGTTGCAAAGCTTGCAAAGTGTAGTACCTTTCTGCCGGATAGTAATTTGCGAGCCCGCACAACAATAGTGCGCACTGCGATGCTCACGGCATGCAAGCAAGCAAAACCAATACAAAGCTCGGGATAGGGACTGAGCGTTGAACGCACGCTTCGACATAAGCACGTTTAGGAACGGCTGCATAATGTCTTGCATTTGCCAGTTCGCGACGACGTTATTGTAATGAAATGGAGGAAACGAGCCCGTAAGCAAGTGTCGTTGGCAAGGTAGGTAGTTGAAGTTTCCTCGACTTGGAACAAGCTTGCCCCAAGGCATACCCTCCGTGTGTTCTATATACACATAATCGTTTTGAAAGTCCCAAATAGGGGTACATACGGTCCCTATCTTGACTTTCCCATACCTTTACCGACTCTGTATGCTTGAATCGAAAGCCACAATTCTCGACATAGGTATCAAGCCCTGTGCCGTTTAAGGCGGTTAAGTGGAAGAAATGGTGTTCCTGTGTGCGGTGAACACGCGTGGCATGTCTAGTACAACGACGCCCGCCATTATCGCAAGAAAGGCACACCCTAGTGTACTTTTTCGGAGGCTTCCTCATGTTTGCAAAACGAAAGTGAACAGATGGGTGGGGGGGGAAAATTTAAACGCATTATTAAAAAATTAAACGCAAAATTTTAGACGCATATGCATGTGTCACAAACCTATTCCCCAAAAACAGATTGACATTTCTATTCCCCATTTTGGAGTTTTCTATTCCCGAATCATTATGCTACCCTTCCGAATCCGCTCTCACAAACTGCTGCCAACTTCTCGCCAGAGGGTATTTACTTCCGAATTAACACTGAAATAAAAAGCCGCTCCGCGCAGGACATTATTGTTTTGAAAAAGAATAAAAACAGCAGTAAAATATATTCATCAAAAGATCGGTATAATAACCAAAAGTACGAATTATTGTACAAAAACTGTGAGCAGAACTGTTTTAGCACTCTAGCACTGGCACGCGAACAACCACCTAGCACGTGCGAAGCAAAACAATAATGAGTCCGCTAGTCCTGACCTACGGTCAGAGCTTACTTATATCTCAATTCTCTGTCACATCTCCAAAAACTGTAACGGGCTTTAGCCCTGAAATCTTCATCTAGCCAATGGAAAGTCATTATTCCAAGCAAGCTTTAACAATGTTACCGTTTACCATATTCTGACTGACACGTCAGTGGCAGAACAGTAACTGTCATATCCTCTTATCACTTCATGGTCACCAGATAATGACCATATCTCCTCTGGCAGGTCTACACCTCTCGAGCAGTCATCTTACGCGAGGCCTGTCATACTTGTCATATCTGTCACGTGTGTCACCAGCTGGACAAACCCGGCGTGGTACCATGAGAAGCCGGCGTTTGTGACATCGTACATTTATTATGTTACTTTCATTCAGTTCCGTTCTCATCTCCGAAACTGGTTACCCTTAGAGTTCTTATACATTCATGAACTCTTTCCATAACTCAACTGTACTGAGTACTCCGTACAACAGGCTAGGCACCTCACATCAACATCATTCTGATCGGTCCTATTGTACTCCGTACTGAGTACTCTTGCGTTTCGTACTTACATAGCCGGTTTTCTTGCTCTTGTGTTTGCCTCCTAGCACACAAATGGGGTCCCCAACGCCCCACCAAGCGGAGGCGTTTAGCCAATCATGCTACCAAAAGTAGTGGAAGGTGCCTGGCGCACCCTAACCTATTAGATATATGACTACGGATATATATTGGGTTACAGTCAGAATGCTTTCACTTTCGGTGTTTCTCATAAGTGTGATAAAACACACAAGATAGTCTCGGCTTTAGCCGGAAACCCTAAATCTGTGACACCCGTATTGTACTGAGTACTAGTACAGATAACAGGAAGTGACACACGGTGTGTCACATCCAGCAAGTTTTAACCCGAACAGTATCAGAATAGCATAATAGGTAGTGCAGCTTTGCTGCTTTACTTATTTGTTCTGTGCTTCGGCAATGACTTTGTATGCTCTAGCATCCTAGGCACCATCTCCAGTATGGAGGTGATGTACCGAGTTCTGGCAAGGCGGCCCTGGCAGGCAGGCCCCGTGAGTCAGAGGGTCCAGACTGAGATAGTGACTAGGGTGCGAGGGTACGAGTACGAGTACAGTAGTCCGAGGGTGACCGTTCCGGGTTTAGGTTTAGGTTTCTTAAGTTATCATTGTTTTAGTTTCAGTTTACACTCTATAAGCACTCAACTGCGTTACTGATATTTACACCTGAATATACCGAACGGGTATATTCCCCTAACAAGGCATGCGACCATGAACCCTGAGGTCTCGTCGTGTTCGAGCCTTACTCTGGGCTCAAGCGTCGAGTTTGAAGCGACGTATGAATTATATATTCAGAGTTGATCTACTGAATATAAATTTTACATTGGAGATCTAGTGCTTGTCGCTATCACGTTCTCCATCAAGTTCGCAAGAAGGTTTACACCGTCAAGGTGGATAATTCTTTCGCGAGGGAATCTCATTTTAAACCAAGCCACTTGTTGAGTTATAAATGTATCGGAGTGAACAACACAATAAAGACATTACCCGCACAGAATCTTATTGTACTTGATCGCATCGCACTTACCCCTAGGGATCTTTGCCTAATCTTATCGTGGATTTAGCTTCGATGATTTGGGCTGTGACATACAATCTTCGAGGCACTTCCGACCGCTAACAAAACGATTTTAAGACGATATGATAAGACTGTTACTCTTGTTCCAGCTCACATCAGGCAGCAATGTATAAAACAAAATCATCTTGGCCAAAAATGGCTCAGGCTAGTGGGGGCTGGATACAATCCTACATCCCGAGGGGCATTTCTCATGTTTTAATTTTTTTTCTTTACTAGTGCCATCGAAGCCCCGATTGCAAGTACTAGTTCTTAGGCAATACGTGACAAATTGTCCAAAGGACGCTGTCAGAAGATTTTTAACAAGAGGTCAAGAACAGTAAAGAAGCCTATAGAAACCAAGAGTCCAAAGATTATCGACGTCCTGTGTGGTGTCAAGCTTCTGGGCAGTGCATTAAAACCGTCAGATACGCTTTCCACATATTCCTCTCCAGCTACCACGTACCCTTTGTCACTAACTTGCAGCGTGTGTTTAACGCGCCTGGGAAGGTAATATGCCAAGAGTAAAGGCAAGAAAAAAGAGGAGCAGGAATTAAACAAAAAGCCAGACCATTCGATTAACTGCGTAGATAGATCTCCCTGATACAGCAGCCAGGAGATGAGAAAAGGCAAGATACCGCCAGTGAAGTATGCAACGGCGGGGTGACATTTCGTACTATCCTGCACACTTTCTCGGATAATGATCGCAAAGACAGGAATACCGAACGCGAACACAATCACCCCAAAGGCTAAAGACATAACTTCAATCGAAGCGTCCTCCAGGGCACTCAGCGAAATGAGCAAATTATCACTGCCACCGGGGAAGGCAAGAGCCCCCAAAAAGCCAACCACCAAATAGGTAGCAAAGCTGCTGATGGACGATTTCCATATCACGTCTGTCACTGACACATCGAGATTCTTTTCCGTCAGCCACGCGGGAACAGTGATGGGAAGTCCTGCATAGAGGAATAAGCAAACTCCAAACAACTTACTGTATCTCTCTCCAAACCAGGCTGGGAAGTTCGAGGATATGATACTTCCAGAATCTGCAAGACCGGAAAATTGGTAAGCATCGGGGACTACAAAAGCGATTCTTATCAGTAGTCCTGCGCTTAGCAGAATGGTGCACCAGAAAGATAACCACTGTACCCACATATTCTCTTTCAAGTTCAAGAGTCCAAAAGGTAGAGTAAGCGCCGTTGTCACCAACATACCGACTGTGAATAGGTATCCAGTGTCGTCTCCGAAAGGGATGCAAGGGCCGTCAGAGTCGCAGCTGTCTCCAGACCAACTCAATGTCTCCAACGATGGAATGATGCGAAAGGCATACGTTTTTTCAAAGAGATAGAAGGCAAATAAAGAGTCCCATGCTTGAGCTGTGACTACGATGGTGACAACAATCTGCGAAAGAAGAGACGCTAAGAATAAGAAATCGACACCAAAAGTGAAACGTCGGTCAGTACTTATGTTGCGGAATGCTGAAGAGTATCCTACATCGAGCTCGAACAGCGTGTTCCCAGGTGTTTTAGAGATGCCTTCTGCGAGAAAGGTGGCGCAAACCGCTGATGCGAAGCAGGTCCCAAACAGCATAATAGTTGTTGGAACTATCCCGGATTCTTGAAAAACTGTAGGCAGATCGAATACAGCGGCCGTTATGACGTTGTTAAACAAAAGAACAAAAGATCCACTGAAGGTAATTGTCTTGGGCAAGGTGTGCAAAACTCCCACTTCCTTAATAGTGGTCTTGGTCTCGACAGCTTGAGGCCGTTCGCGACCTGGGGCAATCGGCTCCCAATCGTCGTTCTCGAATGAACCGTAAACTGCTTTATTCTCCATTAGTGATGTAGTAAATAGCTGATCTGGACACTACATAATGATAAAGTCCATATGGATGTTACAAGAAATCTGCGCAAGTAAGCGGCACTGCAGTATAAATTCACTATACCAATCTAAATTTCCTAAAATCACCGAACCAATAGACGGGAAACATATCCCCGGGGAGAAAGCAGAGTTCCATACGACATTTTGGGTCGTTTTCAGATGGAGATCAGATGTTGAGTGTCGAAAGAAGTACGGAATCTTCCCTTCAAACTCAAGAATCTGGCGAGCGGAGGGTTATTGATATCGGGTTGGTATCACTATCAGGTATGCATACATGATACAACACAGAATCAGATCAACAGAAGAATTTTGAAATATAAACGGACGGCAAGGTTCTATGCCGTGGACACCTTATTATAAACCTTATTACAGTACTTACTAGGCCAGTCGATCTAAAGATCTCCACTAGGCCTGCGAGCTGCGACCGACCGAATATTTGACGTCATTTTGCGATCGGACGGCACTCGACTGGCACGATACGAACCGAGTTTTATTATTCTGACGATTGCAATTAGGGTATGACTACGTGCACCCCAAGGTCGCATTTAAGGGAATCCAGTGACACTGTTTCGCGCTGACGACCGCGCGACTGGGTTGAGTCACATCGAACAGATCGAGAGCTCTAGAACTCGTGTACCTTGCAGTCTTCGGTTACGTTATGACACAAGTATCGCATGCGTTGACTTTCTGAGGAAGCAACTACAGTAATTGCTGCGCACCAACACTTAGAGCTCACAATTTTCTCAACGTTCCTTCGCCTTGTGGGGCGGCCGGTGCTGTGACTGTTGTAAATATGCGCAGGGATTGTTTGAATGCTCGACTGTTTTTTATTTTTCAGTTTGTTAATGTTGATCTTTAAGCTCACGATATTGGGTGTGCGCAGTGTGTGTCGCAGGTATTCCGATGGATGCCAAGGAGGGACGCGTTCTTTTGAGATGTGGAAGTCTAGGGCAACCTAGCTTGGGATTAAACCCAACCACATCGGACTCGTGGTCACTTGTCCATTTATTCACCTTGAATATGTACGCAAAGTTTGAGGAGCAACGACTTAGGATAAGGCATCGGCTGTTTCATTTTTATGGGTTTGTGGCTAATTCGCGACCTCTTGAGGTGTGGAAGTCGAGGTTGGTGTATGCCAACCTTGCTTGGGCTCAACCCCAACCACATCGAACTCATATTGTTATCTTTATTGTGGCTTCAGTAGTTATGCAAAGTTGCGTCTTATGATATTAGGATTATAGTCTTAGGTTGAATTCGTTTTTGGGTTCATGGAAAGTTCATACACTCCTATCAACTTTGCCTACTTACACACCTTAAGCTTTACGCAACCTGCGGCTTCGTCGTTGTGTGTATCAATAAAAGTATGTCCAAGCAATACAACTACCAAGTTGGAGGTGTATTGCGTGGATATAAGGCAATGGCTGAATTTATTTTTGGGTTCGAAGATAACTTCAAACCCAAAAAAGAAATCAGCCTAAGACCCATCCAAACTTCAACAAAACACACGATGCACGGCAGTGAAGTTAAAAAAGTGTGAATGAGGTGAGTCCGATGTGGTTGGGGTTGAGCCCAAGCAAGGTTGGCATACACCAACCTCGACTTCCACACCTCAAGAGGTCGCGAATTAGCCACAAACTCATAAAAATAAAACAGCCGATGCCTTATCCTAAGTCGTTGCTCCTCAAACTTTGCGTACATATTCAAGGTGAATAAATGGACAAGTGACCACGAGTCCGATGTGGTTGGGTTTAATCCCAAGCTAGGTTGCCCTAGACTTCCACATCTCAAAAGAACGCGTCCCTCCTCGGCATCCATCGGAATACCTGCGACACACACTGCGCACACCCAATATCGTGAGCTTAAAGATCAACATTAACAAACTGAAAAATAAAAAACAGTCGAGCATTCAAACAATCCCTGCGCATATTTACAACAGTCACAGCACCGGCCGCCCCACAAGGCGAAGGAACGTTGAGAAAATTGTGAGCTCTAATAAGTGTTGGTGCGCAGCAATTACTGTAGTTGCTTCCTCAGAAAGTCAACGCATGCGATACTTGTGTCATAACGTAACCGAAGACTGCAAGGTACACGAGTTCTAGAGCTCTCGATCTGTTCGATGTGACTCAACCCAGTCGCGCGGTCGTCAGCGCGAAACAGTGTCACTGGATTCCCTTAAATGCGACCTTGGGGTGCACGTAGTCATACCCTTGCAATTATGTACTCTCAATTCATAATTCTGAACACCGCGCCTTGCCATGCCGTGCCATGACCGATAGGCATAGGGGAAAGGGAGATGGAGGTTCAGGACAGTGATGAAGAAAGATATGTATATATGAATTTATAACCTCTGCTCCTTATGATTTGGTACCGGACCAAATTACCTTACCTTACTTACTTACTTACTTACTACCTCTGACCTTTATCGTCTTGGCATGAAGTAAATTCCCTAGCTGTGCTAGTTCCCTAGGTCTATTGACCTAGTGGTCCTGTTCCCTAGGTCTATTGACCTAGTGGTCCTGTTCGTAAACTGTCATTCATTCATACATCGATACATACTGTCTGTCAGGGTTATGACCGATGACACATGTGTCATACATGGCACAAGGCTCTATATCGGTTTGGTTTTTCGGTATCGATACAATCCGATATCCGAAAAACGGTATCGATAATCGGCACAATCGATAAATAATCGATTACTTGGACATTTATATGTATCTTGTTATAAATTAAATATGGAACACCAAAACCTGCACAATCGATAGTTAGACGTTGCAATCCGATAATCGGCGATAATCACGGGAAGCCCAATCTTGCCACCCCCACTGTAAGGGGGGGGCACAGTGGGTCTCCTGTCTGTCACCCCTCAGCCCGATGTGTCACCAGTGTCCGTTGTCACGTGTGTCACGGTGTGCTATAAAACACCTGACTAAGTATTTTATATCATCTTAGTATCCGTGAGCACCCGCCCCTGCGAGACTGTTCTGCACACCCGCGTTCGAATATATATTACGCCTATATATCTCACTTCTCGTCAGGTTATCGGATCCCACCACTTGTGGGTGTTCGTTTATTACTTTGGATCCCTGAGGAGCACGCAGATTCCTCTTGTAACCGCCGCACGCCGCCGGCAGCTGACGCACACCGCCGTCCGCAACCACAGGAAGACCTCGGCCACCGTTAGAGATCGCGGCCGCGTTCAAAATTTTATTACCAAAACGTTGGCAATTTGGGCTGGAGTTGACCCCCGTTGCCTTTACCCTAATTACAAGATTACCGATTACGTACTTCCAGTCATGGTGTCTAATCGCCGAAGCCCTAGGCCTGTATTGGGTGCCCTTCGCTCCGCGCGTGCCGCCGCGGCTGCATCCGGCTCCCCTGCGGGTTCTGCACTCCCTGGCTCTACGGCCCCTTCTCCACTGGGGGGTTCCGGTACGCCAGTGCAAAATTCAGATCCGGTGGTGCGCATGTCAGCGCTCATCAGCAAGCCGACTTTTGTCTCGCTGGCTGCCACCTCCGCCGAGTTTCATCGGGACGCCTCGGTCTGGGAGTCCACCCCAGTCCGGGCATCCCAGCAGTATGAGTATGCGGACAAGCTGGACTACGCCTTCACTTATGGAGAGGAGCTCGTTAAGCTCCTCAAGTCCCATGGCTTCAAGCCGCAGAAGGGGTACACGCTGGACGGCCAGGACTCCGAGACTGACTTCGCGGTCCTTCTTGCGAATCTTCGACACGTCCTGTCCCCTATCTCCCACTTCGAGTACGACAAGCTCTTCGACCTGGAACACGAGTACATCGAGTACCACTGGTCACTGAACGAGCTGATTTTCAACATCCTCAAGGGCGTCCTCAACGGAACGGCTCTGGCGCTCTACCAGGAGTCCGCTCGAGTCCACCCCCGTGATGGACGTTGCGCCTTGCAGCGCTTACGGTACCACGTCGAGGCCTCCACGGACCCCGACACTTTCCGCTTCTGGACGAAGCTGCGGGAAACGACGATTGACGAGACCGCCGACCCCGCCCCGCAGCTTACGGTTCTCCGCGTCCTGGGCGACAAACATCACCGCCTTCATCCCGACTACGACGACGCTGGACGTGTGCAAGACGTCCAACACGTTCTCAGTCGGTCAGCGGCGAGCTCTCCGCACGTATCCCCACTTTATCTGGTGGTGCTACGTGAGCTCGCCGCTGGCCAGAGGTTTACATTCTCCACCCTCGCCCTTCGCATTTCCACGGTCTGGCAGACCGAGGGGCACCTCTCCCGCCTGGCCACTCCCGCATCCTCGGGCGCTGGTGGTGGCAGGGCACGGGCGGACGGACCTGGTGGTGCTGCATTCAACACCATGCGCACCAAGTCCATCACCAAACCCGTCGGAGATTGGAAGCCGGCCCAGAACCCCCGCAACCCTCACTTGATGTGGGAAGGGGTCGGCTTTCCGTGCATCACCTGCTTCCGTCTGTGGGGCGTTACCGATGGGCATCTCGACACAGAGGGGCTTTGCCCCTACGCATGCGCCGCGTCCTATGCGCCTTCCAGGGGGCCGCCCAATGCTCCGAAGGCGCCCAAGCGCCCCACCGTTGCTGCATGGGCTAAGCCCGCCGGTAGTGTGCCTCCTGCCGCGGCCCCTGGTCCTCCGGCGGGCCGTGGCTCACCATCATTGCAGCATGCGGCGGTTGAGGACGGTGCCGGCGATGGCGACGATGGCGCGGCTGCATTCCCGTTCCGCCCTTTGCTCGATCGTGACGAGCCGGGGCCCATGCCCGACACCTCCGTGGACGACGATGACACCGACTGGCCGGCTCTTCGCACCGTCCCATGGATCCCGCAGTTCCAGGGTACATCGACATCCGGCTCTGCGGCGAAGCAAGATTAAGATTAACCCCTATGGAGCGGATGGAATTTTTTGCCAAAAGCACTAGTTTCACAAATGTGCCGTTTTCACGGTATATGGTACCTTGGTAAGTGTGGGTGATTTGTTACATGTTCCATAACTCCTATAAAGTGATTTTGATCTATAAAATACATGATCGCATTATATATACAACGATATATCGGTGATATACAAGCCCAAAAACACGTTTTCCAGGAATCAAAAGTGTCAAAAATCAGTTCTCACAACCGCTTATTCGAGTATTAGGTCGCCCCTCGACCATAAAACAATCGCCTTTACTAATGCCTTGAAATTGGTAATGGTGGCTATAGTTAAACGCACCAATACATCGAAATATTCAAGCAATAAGGTGAAAAAACACCAAAAAAACAACGAAAAAACATCATTTGTCAAATGTTTTCCATACTTAAGGCCATATTGTGTGTTTTCGGGGGAAATCGACTGTTGGGAAAGTAGGTATTGCCCATATGAGGTGCATGGTCATTTTACATGATAGTGGTCACTGAACCAACAAATCCTTGTCGATGAATGGCATCTACACCTCGATTTCGCACACTTTAAGATACTTTTGACCCAATTTTCATGCCTAGAAATAAGCAACTTTGGGGATTTTGCTACAACAAAATTGCCCTTGGGTGAGATATATATACTAAGTATATGTGAAGAATAAATTGTTGAGTATTAGATATACCTATTGCAACGGATGTGCGAAGCTTGTATGGCCGATTCCGACAAGTGATATCGGGCTGAGAAATGAATCCAAGCTTAGAGTTTGAAGGGGTTGTACCGTATACGGTACAAACCGCTCCATAGGGGTTAAAGATACCGCCGGAAATGTCTCGGCGAGGCGCATCGCGCTGCACCGTGCATGATATATTGTTGTAAACATGCACAAAGCGTTTCGGTGTCAAGTTACAAATTGCGAATGTTACATATCAAGGTATGGCTTACGCGAGGTCGACTTTACACAAAACTTCCGATTTTCTAGATCGTGAGATAAATGCGATTGAAGTGTGCTCTTAAGTATGGTTAAGTATGGGAGGTAACCGAGCGGTATTGGCCATAACTTTTCAATGCCTGGATCAATTGTATACCCAGAGCGCGCAATATGTTTAGATTGGTTTAAGCGTAATGTTTATCGAATAAAAGTATTTTCCGAAGTTTTGTGTAAAGTCGACCTCGCGTAAGCCATACCTTGACATATACAAAGGTATGCCCGTTGTGAGGTCACAACTCTTTTAAGAGGGGAGATCTGTCAGGGTTATGACCGATGACACATGTGTCATACATGTCATACATATCATACATGTCATACGTGGCATACCTGTCATACATATCATACCATGTCATGTCATGTCGAGGCATGTCATATATTATAATGACAGACAGTCGTCAGCACGGTCGACTATGACTGTACATGTCATCGAGATGATAAGTCACATCATCTGTCATTTATTCAAGGAAAGACTTGAATGCCACCTGTCATCGAGAGGCCGTATGTCGGACTCGAGAATGGCGAAGCAAGATGCTATCTTGAAGTACCGAACGGTTCGGAGAAGAAATCATCTTCGCTTCTAGCATGTGCGGAACAAGCATGCGAGTATCATATGGCGAACGCATTATTCGTCGTTCAGCCGATACTAGTCGTTCAACCAATGCCTCGGGTTCACAACCCAATAGCGGTACCATCTATGAGATGGGAGGCATTCGGTATAGATGAGGTAGCGTTGTGCTACAGCAGTATCTTCGGACGAAGTCTGCACTCATCACCCGCTCTTAAGCTGCACGCGTGTTACTGTTCAATAACACCTGTGCTATCTTAATATATCATATATATCTTAAGGTTCGCTTGTGCGTCCTTATCAGTTGGTATTCGATCGTCAAGGCGAGAACGAGAACTCTAGTGTGAGTGCAGCATAGATATCAAAAAATTTGTGTATGCAGGTTGCGGAGCGCAAATAATATCTGGCGACGCAATCGCATAAACATTGATATACTGCATATACTGACCGCTGCAAAAGCGAATAAAGTGCGCGAGGATATATCGTCGCATTCGCAGATCGTACACAGCAGCTGAGCGTCATCTATACTGCGCGAAAAGGTGTGCATGCGGCATACAAATGCACGGCGATCACATATGCGCGCAGAAACGATTCGCAGCTGTAAGAAATGTATGCACGGCGATCATATGAACGCGCAGAAATGATTCGCAGCTGTAAGAAATTCAGAGTATGAGATGCGGGCACGAAAATCATCAGCGGAATCATGATCCGCGCGAAAATTAGCACTCGTATCATGTGCTATGCATACGGCGACAAGATATGCTCTTTATCAGCAGCGCGCACATCGCGATTTTCATGATTGCAATAAATCACTTGCAGCGCACGACAATTATTTTGCAGTTTTATGATGACGATGTCAATATGCAAAATGTCATCAACACACCGTCGTTATTGATAGTTGCAATAATCATCTGCGCATCATATGCGCGCGTCACGATATCCTTTGCAAAATATGTGTATACTTACTGGGATAATCATGAACGGACGCATGATGACAATATATTGCAGCATGCTACACAATACTCTATGCTTGCTGAGATATTGCAATTTATTCACTGTCAGATTTGTATACTAACTTGCAATCAAGAGTGTGAACTGCATAAATGCTGTGTGAATAGCTTACACACACGTACACGCTCAACATGACAGATCACTGAATATTCTGCAGCAACATAATAATGTGTGCAAGATTAGAGTGTGCGGAGATTACAATGATTGCAGCACACACACATACACACATATACTTGACTTGCAGTATACACCATCATGGAGTATATAATGAGTGCATGCAGCACATATGCATTACATTACATATACATTATATACTAAGTGACTGCAACACTGTGAATTGTGCATGCATCATTCATACAGCTTGACCACGGTAACAGCTGTAATGTATTAACCAGTTTGATCATGATAACAACTGGGACATTTAGCATCACATCACAATACATTATACATTGCACAAAGCATACTGCAGTGCATGTAAGCTATATTGGAATCATGTAAGTGTAAGGTGCCGGAAGGTGATCTTAACATCATAATTAGCTCGACATGCTCTGACAAAGGATTTGGGATGAGCATGTTCGTTCTATGGTGGATCACTGAATGGAATGCTCACCGGAGCTACATGTAAAATAAATCAAGCAACTCATTATTGTAAATGAGAGTATGCAGGATTATAATAACCACTAATCTGATATATATCATGTTGGATTTATTCAGTACTTGGTATACAGATCATCCTGCATGATGAATCATCTTGGTATATTGTAATACCATTATCACCTGTATACAAGTGTGTAAAGTTCCACACACACACACCTACATGTACTAAATCAGCAAGTACCTGCACAATACCGACACACCACTGACTATGGTATGTATAATGACATTCACTGACTCAGTACGAAGTGAAATGATCAACTATAATATCAACTACGTGTATGATAATATAGATACCATCCAACAAACACATGTGCGTGTTGGATGTCAGTGATGGCGATAGTTAAGGTAACAGGATAAAACTACATGCTGAAGGGCTGGATGGAGAATATCTCCAGACCCGAAGGCAGTATACGGTGTTCACAATGCAGCTGGTAACTGCTGAACACTGCCCATACCTTTTCATTATCGCTGGAGCAAGATGGCTACTACCCAAATTCATGGTCCTACCACAAGGACCAATGGGCAATTGCGGTTTCGATCGCTAAATCGACTATTTGAGGCACAGGCAACATTTGCACATGATATTTATGAGGTAAATGAATTTTATTTCTTATAGCGGCGGCCCCCATGAGACTTTAGGTGTGTGGTTGAACGACACGCTTTAGGGGTGTAATTTCGCCAAAAGCTTGAAGAAAATGGTGGTCCTACCACAAGGACCCCGTTATTTTGAGTATTAGGAGTCACATGGGGGGCTCACGGTGATGCTCGTGGTTATACATCTTGAGTTTATGACCAAATAAGATAACTGAATCGGTTACTTCGCACCCTCGTCATCATTTCCGCTCTATTTCAGCATGGCGCATGTTCAACACAATGCAAATTCCGAATTTAGTGAATTTCGGACTTTAGAAATTGGCATTCATCCATTCTAAAATGTACACGCCAGTCGAAAAGTAAGATATTTGGATGATGTTAGACTTTCAGAAATTCGCAATACATATATACTTGAAGATTTAATGTGTCGCACACACCAGCCTTGCGATATATGCCCTCTAGCAAGCAATTATGATGGCTGGCTGGTCAGCTCGCGTGACCGCTGTTTTGGGGGGGAAACCAACGAGCCAATATATTAGAGGGGAAGTCAACGAGCCAACGAGCCAATATATGCATTCCAACCGGGCCTACCGCCCAAATATGATTGGGACATATGTATAGGTTCAATTTGATGGTATCCGCGCAGGTGTAGTGTTGATACATGATTGGTAAAAAATTGTTGAAGATGAGTCACTAATTTGCCACATTTTGAATGTTCCAAAAAATCCGTTTTGAAAAGTTTGAGTGTAGAGGTTTGAAATGCGTTCGCCATGGATATATGGGATGGATATAGGCCAAACCAGCGTTCAAATAAATTAATATAGGACCTATATATAATACCACCTTTCATTGGTTAGACACCACAAATCACGGGAGATGGCCAATTAAATTATCGGAACAATGGTCCTTGTGGTAGGACCAAATCGTCGATTTGGTCCTACCACAAGGACCGCTGGCTACTGCCCGACAGTCCTTGTGGGAGGACCGAAACGGCGTTGGGTCCTCCCACAAGGACCGGTGTTGCGGGAATTCTTTTAGCCGTCCTCTTGACGGTCTTAGTGCCTACCCTTCGGTTTTTAGTATACTTAGGACCTAAACCGAGTGCCCATATGCGCCATCAACCGTATACCGTCATAAAATGACTATATCCAATGCATTTGCAGCATGTACCCTATCATTTTTGAGTTGCAACTTTTGGAGGACGTTCAAAAACATGCCATGCCATTCAAATATTTTTATCCAATAGAATTCCAGGTCAAACAAGCCGCCCAAGTACAAAATTTTATCCTAACATCATACCCAATCATACTTGCAAGATTATACATGTTGGCGACCTCGTATTGGGTGTATATACGCACTCAAATCGACCTTACACCTGTAAAAAACATTTTTGATCCAAGGTTTTCAAATGTTTTTTTGGTTACTACGGATACTATGAATGCCAAATAGTGTTCGGATATAATAGATGTATGATGTGGCACGTCGCATACTTCATGTAAACATGTTTACCGATTTTTAGAATGCTTAAGCTTGTCAATATGTGCAGTAGTCTAGTCGGAACATTGCTTTGGAATTCGGCGAGAGCAGATTTTTGGATGGCCGATTTTGATGAAATCTAGTTTTTTCGTGGGTGCATGACATTGTGAGGGATATATGTAGGAGTCTACACCTTGACTTCTTCTCTTCTTTACGGTTTCGGACTTATACTATTCTACACTTATTAAACGACCGCACGAGGTATGCTTACGGTTGGTCAACTACAAGACTTCGGTTTCGTAAATCTATATAGTTATGCTTTTGCTATCAGTGCATGCTTTCAATACACAATATACAGCAGTTACGGCTCTTTACTTTTATGTTTTACTTTTCAGTTCAGTTCATCTCCCCGAAACGGGTTACTCTTAGAGTTCTTATACATTCAGGAACTCTTTCCATAACTCAACTGTACTGAGTACTCCGTACAACAGTCTAGGCACCTCACATCAACATCATTCTGATCGGTCCTACTGTACTCCGTACTGAGTACTTCTGCGTTTTATACTTAGCCGTTTTTCTTGCTCTTGTGCTTGCCTCCTAGCACAACTCCCCCCCCCTTAGGGAAGGTCACGTCCACGCTGACCACGTCGGACCAGTAAAGTTTTTATACAGATCTTCTACTGTTGCTCTGAATGATTATACAGGTCTCAGCCGCCTGTTGTCTGGGATGACATTACACTCCCAAGACACACCGCAATAAGGAGATCGACCTCTTAAGCACAAGGGTCGGCCTCTCACCGGTCTGCCATCTGCACTACCAGGCTCCCCCAAGGCTCAAGGTTTCACATCCATTACCACGCTCAAGGTTTTAAACCTCCCAACACGGTACACTTACAGGGGATGACAATAGGTTTGCCAATTACCTGACAGTTCTCGGGATGCCGGCCCGGAGGAAAGGTTTTTAAACCTTCACCGCCTCCTCGGAGTGCTAGAGCTTTTACCCAGATCTCCAACTGCTGCCCGGTCGTGCCAGGTCCGGAGCCAATGCTCTCGTGAAATGGATTATACAGATTTCGACCTGTTGCCTGGTCGCGCCGAGGCTAGAGCCACTGCTCGCTTGGATAGATTACCCAGGTTCTCACCTGCCGCTTGGTCATACCAAGGCTTAGAGCCACCGCTCAAATGGATTATACAGATTTCCACCTGTTGCCTGGCTGTGCCGAGGCTAGAGCCACTGCTCTCTCGGATGGATTACCCAGGTTCTCACCTGCCGCCTGGTCTCGCCAAGGCTGGAGCCACCGCTCTTCCCGACTTCCCAACGCTCTCAATCGCTAAGACCACTCGCGTCAGATTCCCATCCGCCCTCAGGTATGATCGTCA
>LGRX02021547.1:0-12580 GCA_001247695.2 Cymbomonas tetramitiformis
CCTATTCTAAAAATATTACGGTGGGTATACCGCTATACCCACCGCAATGCGAAACTTTGCATGCTTGTACCGACCGCGCAAGTAGGCTGCGGGGGTCAAACCTATGCATTTTCTGTGTCCCAAGAGGTTGATTAAAGGCTGGAAAACTTAATTTGCACGACTCCGATAAGTTTTGGCCACATGCCACACCCTTGAAGTTGGAGAAATTACGGTGGGTAGGAATTATCCCTTACGGTGGGTATACACAATTAACGGTATTTGTAGACTCCTGGAGCTTGGTATAATATCGAGACACTTATTTGTTCGTTATTTACTTTGATTTTGGTATATAACCGACGTACCTTAGGGTACACATGAGCTGCCACCTGGCGGACCTCCATATATCGCACGTTCAAAATCAGGTAGCATGCAGACCAAAAAGATATTATTCACACTGTATTACAGGTGCACCTCTGTTATTTCCTAAACTACGGCGCTGCCTTCCTTGGCGATTACCTCGAGGCCGGGCTCTCTCAACTGGGTCCTGGTTCTCGACTAAGACTAAAGCTCGACTCGCGGGGTTTGTAGAAGGAGCGGTCACGTCAGAGGAGGGCGTTTGGGGCGGATCCCCCACCAAATATTCAAGAACAAAGTCCTCGCCCTTCTCAGGGTTATCTCCATCCAATTCGAACGTGATCCCGTATCGTTTTCCCGAGGGCTTCGCCGCGTCATATGACGTCACCACCGTTTCGAGAGGGTGCTGTTAGGGGTCCTCGCAAATATCTTAAAAATTTTGAATAGCACATTCCCTTCCACAAGCCCCGGCGGGCACGAGCAGCGTGCGACCTACCAAAAGCTCATTGAAGCTCATTGTTTTTAGGTTTTCTGAGTTTGGGTTTCGCTTTTTCTCACCGATAAGCCATTTCTGGCGCATGTGGAGGCTCCATAGAGGTTTATTGGAGTGTCTAGAACAAGTTGGCCACTGGTGACATGCCGTGATTCGCAGCCAATCAGCGGGAATTGTTAATACCCTTCGGGCGGGTATACCCACCGTAAGCACCTCTTACGGTGGGTATACCCACCCTTCGTAGAATAGGCACTTACATCCGACCAGATATTTTGCAGGGCGTGGTATCGAAGTGTTTTTGGCGTATTGATATTTTTTCGATATCGCAAAAATCATATTGATCAATATCAATATATCGGCTAAGGGTATTGATCAATATCAATATATTCCAGCCGTATATCAATCAATATCAATATTCCAAGGTTGAATATCAATCAATATCAATATTCTAAGCGGGAATATCAATCAATATCAATATGTTACCCGTTCTCACAATATATCAATATATTGATATATTGATACTAGCCAATGTCAATTTACTCAATTACTAAACAGGCAAGCAAGCAAGACAAAGTATGTTGATTTGAGTAATAATTTACTCAATGTTTAGAGCTGCCATCAATGAATGCTGAATGGTACCTTCATCCAAAGATTTCCTAAGGTCTGAGTGCATGAAACTAACTTTTGAAAATGCTCTCTCTACCCCTGCTGAAGAGGCTGGCACTGCAAGAAACTGGCGTGCCATTCTACTTAAGTTGGGAAAGTCTTTTGCATGCCCTTTCCACCATTCAAGCAGGGCGGTATCAGGTGGCACATCTGGCAATAGCAAATATCTATCAAACTCATCACTAGACACTTCCACCACTGTGGCTTCTTCCTCACATTCATCATCAGAGTCCGCAAGAAAAGATGCGACTGTCACCACAGCTACACCATCTTTGCCTTTGGCCTTTTTCCTAGCCTCTACCGCTTCTTGCTGTTGCACAGGCAAAGGCCGCCAGTCTTTCTCCCAAGCATGCCGCGCCCAGCTCATTGCTTGCTCTTTACTAAGGCCACCTGCCAAATAGCAACAGGGCTCACAATCAACTTAAAGGGGGCATATAGCAAAATTAAGACACAAACATAAAACAACAAGATTCACGAAAAACATCATGCTAGTTTTGTGACAAGCCTATCCCGGCGCCCCCGAAAAAGAGGACAAGGTTGCTTCAGCCCGAGCTGTACTCACATACAGTCCCTTGCGAAGGCCTTGGCTGCCATGGAACAGCTAGTCACAAAACTAGCATAACACAACCGGGCATGAACACTACATACGGAACACAGTAACAAACAGTAAACATAAACAGAAACACTAAACAGAATCACCTTTATTCCAAGAGGTTGCTCCCTTGAACTTAAAACTCTTGTATCGAAAAACATCATGCTAGTTTTGTGACAAGCCAATCCCGGCGCCCCCGAAAAAGAGGACAAGGTTGCTTCAGCCCGAGCTGTACTCACATACAGTCCCTTGCGAAGGCCTTGGCTGCCATGGAACAGCTAGTCACAAAACTAGCATAACACAACCGGGCATGAACACTACATACAGAACACAGTAACAAACAGTAAACATAAACAGAAACACTAAACAGAATCACCTTTATTCCAAGAGGTTGCTCCCTTGAACTTAAAACTCTTGTATCGAAAAACATCATGCTAGTTTTGTGACAAGCCAATCCCGGCGCCCCCGAAAAAGAGGACAAGGTTGCTTCAGCCCGAGCTGTACTCACATACAGTCCCTTGCGAAGGCCTTGGCTGCCATGGAACAGCTAGTCACAAAACTAGCATAACACAACCGGGCATGAACACTACATACAGAACACAGTAACAAACTTATTATTTTATTTTACATTATTTTGGAAACCAATTGTCCACATAAACAACCCCCACGGGGTACACAGTCCCTCCAAGAGGAGACACCTCACAGACTGAGGATTTCAAACAACAAAACCCCCACGGGGTAAATACTCCAAGAAGAGCCTCACTCAGTGTGAGGATAACATCGGTTCTTGTTGTCCCCACGGGACACAAGCAGCATTTTAAATTCAAACTTTCAAAGCAAGTCAAAACTTTTAAATTGGCAGGCCACAAACATTGCGCAAATAATGGGTGAATGGGTGAATGGGTGAATGGGTAAATGGGTAATTCACCAAGTGAAAATACAAAACGGTCCTCAAAATATTTTCAAGTGAAAATTCAACGACGCGTCCTTCTTCCGGAATACCACCGCACCCCTCTCCCCGACAAAACAGACTATTGGGAATAAATGAATCTCGATCGTCGTCTAAAAACCTTCATTTTGACACAATTTTCGTCGTCTAAAAGTTATTGCCACGTCATCTGAAATGTGCCACGTAAGCGACACGTAAGCGACACGTAAGTCGTCCCGCAATTTTTATTACAAAATATTACTCGAATTATTTATTTGTGCATGATGCTTTCGTACTCGGCGAGTCCCGGTAGATTTTTTTGTTGCATTTTTGCTCATATGCGTGCATATCATGTACAAGTATGCAAATATGGGTACATCCATGTGCAATTTAGGCCAGCATGCACGGTACACGTTTATGAATGTGCGTATTCAGGTGCTTCAATTCCCGTAAAATAAGTTGCAACTGAGATGGGTACTTGCATATGATACACAAATCTATATCATCATACAAATTTATTCAAAATACACCAAATATTTGTCTATGATGTCTTCTAGGCAAGAGATTTCGATCATTTCACAGTGCTAAGGCTACTATATTGCTGATACATTGGAATCTATATCTTCAATCCACAGTTATTTGCGGCACTTGTAGGTTTTAATTCCCTCGATAGCGAGGTAACGTTGACCGCAATGTTGACGCTCTATCGGAGAACATAAATGGCAGAGCTTTATTGGTCAAGGCAATTGCATCGCACGCAATATAGGTCGATTTCCTCTTCTCGTTGTTGCCGCGGAATAATAAGCGCCCAAGTGACGTCGATTGGAATGACCAGTTTCCTTGGGGTAACCCATTCGTTCCCTATTGGGCTCTGGTCGGGATAAAGTTCCGGTTCTTGAAGGTCAAAGAACATGTATTTCCGAATTCTCCGGGTGTAGCGCCACCAAACGATCCCTAAGTCCTGTCGGTGTCCCGTATGTCTGTCCTCGAAGGTGTTCAAGAACTTACATATCATCCAGCGGTCTACATTGCATTGAGGACATCGCAGGTGGACCATTCCATGTGTATTGATAGCGTCTGCAGTGTCTTCATCACGATCGCGTGTCCCATAAACTCCGAATCGTAGAATTGAAGGCATAACGTGGCCACGATGTTGCAGGATTTTATACCTGTAGATAACAATGCTTGCAAGGTGATTAGCAGTTGAAGCGAAAGTCGTGCGAAACCCATAGCAAAAGTCGAATATATATATATATTGTGAGGATAAATGTGGAGCTATAATACCTGCAGATGGCAATGCTTTCAAGGTAAGTAGCAGATGTTTGAAGGTATGGTTGAAGGTGCGTATGTTAGAAGAAACAAGGGGAAATGAATCTTCAAGGGTCGGGCAAGAGCTTTTGTACCTGGTCGTGAGTGGACCGCGGGTCGTGCAAGAGTAGTGTACTTTTGGTCCAATCAAATTCGTATATCTCGCACATGCGGGATCACTTAGTCGCCGATTCCCGTATGCAAATATGGGCACATCCATGTGCAATTTAGGTCAGCATGCACGGTACACGTTTATGGATGTGCATATTCGGATGCTTAAATTCCCAGAAAATAAGTTGCAACTGAGATGGGTACTAGCATATGATACACAAATCTATATCATCATACAAATTTAATCTATATACACCAAATAATTGTCTAGGATGTCTAGGAGCACATAAATAAGGGTAAGTGTTGGTGTAGCTAGCAGAATAATACATCAGTGTAAGTATCTAATGTGAACTTGCAAATATAAAATAAAGACTGTACACAAGCGTATATGTTTCCTAACGGCAGTTGCACCACTTTCCATCATCATCATTCTCGGGAGAGGCACCGGCGCCGATCAACTCGGGAATATAGTCCGTGGGAACCGGCATTGTCACTGGGGTTCCCATGTCAGCGACGCCTTGCTCGTCGGAGTATACATGCTCATCCAACAGTTGAAAATACCATGTTTCCCGCGTTTTGCGGATAAACCTCCACTTCGCGTAAGCGGGGTCATGTCTAGTCATGTCATATCTAGGATGCAGCGCAGGATCGACGAACAGTTCCTCGCGAATTAGAAAAAAAATCCAGGATTGGCACACACGACATTTTTCGGATTCTATGTGCAGTCGTTCAAGCTGAACAGGTAAGTCTGCAGGGAAATGATGTGCATTCATATTGGAGGTAGCGTGTTATGTAATCGCAAGCGCCACACTATAATACCTGCAGATGGCAATGCTTTCAAGGTAAGCAGCAGATGTTTGAAGGTATGGTTGAAGGTGCGTATGTTAGAAGAAACAAGGGGAAATGAATCTTCAAGGGTCGGGCAAGAGCTTTTGTACCTGGTCGTGAGTGGACCGCGGGTCGTGCAAGAGTAGTGTACTTTTGGTCCAATCAAATTCGTATATCTCGCACATGCGGGATCACTTAGTCGCCGATTTTTTAATCAAAGACAAAAACACAACCGAGGCAGAAAACCCCATACACAGGCACATCAGCATATCGGCAAGAAACACAAGCCATTGACGAATGAACATTATACACTTCTACCACATTGTTAACATATGTTTAAGTATACTATTCTTATCGAAAAGTAGTCGAAAATCTAACCCTCGGGAGGTTGCAATCCTAAGTCTTACTCGAAATCAAAGTGGAATCAAGATAACATTCTGACTCGTAGCCGCCGTGGTTTCAATTGCCGCGACAGGTAACGTTACGGCTGAACCTGTCGGAACTTGAACCGAAAGGCAAGGTCGTTTCGAAACACACATCGAAAATACCCCAACGTGCATTTGTTGCCTTCCGCATTCCTGCACATATAACATTCATTGTAGTTCCTCCACAACATTCGAACAGTCATACCATGAGGAAGATAGCCAAAATTCCTCATTCTCATTCTGGGGGCAGTAGGGCATGTTGCATACATGCCAAGAACATAGGCAACAATACATTCTCGCTTGGATGGCATGGTTGGATGAGGTGGCAGGTGAAGAAAGAAAAGTGCCAAGCTGAAAAGTGAGTTGTGAGGACAAGGTAGGTGCTTAAATATCTCAGTAGTGTGGCCGTCGTGATTTCAGTTGGCCTATCAAATGACCTCTTTCAGGTGGGTCGGATCGAAGGCCCGCATGTCACAAACATAGCATGTCACAACATTGGAAATGTGAAACGTCGATAATAATTTCATTCAAAATATGTTCGAATACAATCATATTTAACGGTGTTCCAACGATAAGTCAATTTGCTCAATGACAAAGCTATATGCTGTCGCTATATAGCATCAATTCATCCGACGGAACTTGACCCAAGAGCTAAGCTCCTCTCTGAACACACGACAAAAAAGGCTGAGTGAGCATTCCATGCCTTCGCCGTCGACGCATTGTGTATTGTAGTTCTGCCACAACTTTTGGATAGTCATACCCGGCGGAAGAAGAACTGTACTGCTGCATGGGTAAGACTCCCCGTGATTTTTGGCAAACTGGTCGATGTATGTGAAAACAGACTGCCGCTTGGATGGCATGACTATGGTAGAAGTAGAAGCAGGTGCGTCGCTGACGGGAAAAGGGGGCAAATGAGTAGTTTAGGCAAGAAATAGAGCTTATGATCTTGGAAAGTCTTGGACCTGCCGAATTATTAGCCTATCAGATACCCGGTACTAGTCCGCTCGGATCGAAGGACCTACAAGTACATATCTACTATTATTTTGCGACGAAGGCGTGTCTGCGAAGTCCATGATTATCCTGTCTGCATTGCCAATCATTCTATGAAAGCAACCTCTGAAGTATGATTTTCGGGCACCTTAACTTGCAGATGCACATCATCAACCGACCAAACGGAGTGAGACGGTAAAATGGATAAGAATATACAAAATCTGGAGCGTGTAAGTTGGAGTATACAAACCCCATTCTTGCTGTATACTTCTGAAAGTGAGGGGTTTTGAAAATTGTGGCGTCCCGCATTTCAATGCGCACCGAGGTAACGATTGGTAGGCTATTTAATTTAGAATATTTTTTCATAAGTTTAGAATACCCCATTTTATCGTTAATTTAGAATAAGTTTTCTTTATGTCATCCGGCTATGACCGGTGCATGCATCCATGACGTTGTACCTGTACCTGTTGAGCTATCCCCATGCCATGCGAAATATTACACTGAAGAGTTGTCTTGCCGTGATGTCCATATGTCCGAATGGAACCAAAAACCGTTCGATTAAAATCGAACGGTTTTTGGTTCCATTCGGAAAGATTCACGGCCGTGAATCTAAAAGTCACGGCCGTGATTAACGACTCTTTACGCATAATGACTTTTATTATTTGCCATCTTTGCCACAATAGACACTCACGGCGTGTTCTGCTTGACAAAAAGTAAGTAACTTGAAGCCTTGAGCTTCAACTTACTGAAAGATATGTATCTTGGCAGTATGTGTGCCAAGTTTCGTGCTCTAGGACGCACGGGAAGCCCTCGGCTGTTTGGCATCTTTGGGTTTGGGTGTCACGTTCGAACCCAAACCCAAAACATCTGCCTTAGAAATAGATTGCGCGTTTCGCGCAAAAGTAACTTGAAGCCTTGAGCTTCAAGTAACTCAAATATATGTATCTTGGCAGTATTCGTGCCAAGTTTCGTGCTCTAGGACGCACGGGAAGCCCTCGGCTGTTTGGCATCTTTGGGTTTGGGTGTCACGTTCGAACCCAAACCCAAAACATCTGCCTTAGAAATAGATTGCGCGTTTCGCGCACAAGTAACTTGAAGCCTTGAGCTTCTGGTAACTTAAATATATGTACCATGGTAGTATTCGCGCCAAGTTTCGTGCGTTAGGACGCACGGGAAGCCCTCGGCTGTTTGGCATCTTTGGGTTTGGGTGTCACGTTCGAACCCAAACCCAAAGCATCTGCCTTAGAAATAGATTGCGCGTTTCGCGCACAAGTAACTTGAAGCCTTGAGCTTCTGGTAACTTAAATATATGTATCTTGGCAGTATTCGTGCCAAGTTTCGTGCTCTAGGACGCACGGGAAGCCCTCGGCTGTTTGGCATCTTTGGGTTTGGGTGTCACGTTCGAACCCAAACCCAAAACATCTGCCTTAGAAATAGATTGCGCGTTTCGCGCACAAGTAACTTGAAGCCTTGAGCTTCTGGTAACTTAAATATATGTACCATGGTAGTATTCGTGCCAAGTTTCGTGCGTTAGGACGCACGGGAAGCCCTCGGCTGTTTGGCATCTTTGGGTTTGGGTGTCACGTTCGAACCCAAACCCAAAGGCAAAGGCATAGGACAGTTTCGTAGATTCTGTCCCGATGCCTTTGCAACCTCGCTTGCTAACTCATATTACAATGAATATTCAACATTCAAGCGTTGGATACCCCACGCCAACGGGAAGCGCTCGGCTGATTTGTTATTTGGGTATGCGCACCCAAATGACAAAAAACGCATCTTTGAAACTCGTTAGTTTCAAAGATGCGTGGCCGATGCCTTCGTGCTTATGTGTGTTAATCCATATGAAATATTCCATGGAATAAATGTGAATATCCCGCACAAACGGGAAGCGCTCGGCCGTTTTGTAAAATTAGGGTGCACCCAAAATACAAAACGCATCTTTGAAACTCGGAAGTTTCAAAGATGCTTGCCGGTCGCGTGCAGCGGTAAAAGGCAAGTCAAAGGGTTTAGAATCTAGAAGAAGTACAGGGGCCTTTTTTTCAAGCAGGACACGCCGTGAGTGTCTATTACAACGGCGCCCACCATTATCACAAGCGAGACAAACCTTCTTAAAGCTTTTTGGAGGCTTCCTCATGATGGCACCAGCGGAACGAGAGCGTTTGACCTGTGTGCACATTATTTGAACACGAGTCGTGAAAAGGACCACCGGTCATAGCCGGATGACATCAAGAAAACTTATTCTAAATTAACGATGAAACGGGTTATTCTAAGATTAAGAAAACTTATTCTATATTAATTATTTTTCCGTACGATTTGCCCGCCAGATATCTGCTGTCTCACGATGGGGCGACCCTTTGGCCGACCTGCAAAACATGCGACGCATTGGATTTCCCAAAAGGATAGAAACTGCAGGTAGTCCCCATAGGACCAAGCACTCATTGAATTCCGTTCTGCTGGATGCCGCGTATCCCCCGGGTACTTAAACAAAGGTCGGCATCTTGCATATGGCTGTCCTAATATATGACCCCTTGCAAAACGACAGAAAAACTTATGCCGTGCGTAATCAGCTTTCCGACAAGTTTGGGGGCTTTGCAGTAATTCGCAAGATAGCAGCCGGTACACGTTGCAAGTTGTGAACGATCTTGAAGCCCGCAGTGCAGGCAAACTGGGTACAAAAATTTCATCCGTAAAGGCAGATTATCATGCACGCTTGCGTCATACATTTGAAATTGTATCTTATGGTCCTCTTCCATCGATTTCTTGAGCGCTAGTTCTGAGGGCGAGGACTCTTCAGGGAACCATAGTAACCAAACGTTTTTATCTGGATTTTCCTTCCGCAAAGTAGCAAGTATTGTCATTGGAATTGATTGAACTGAGATGGATGGGAATAAAGGTGCGTCGATGAAGTGTCGAGCGGGGAAATGATTTTGGAAGAGAGGGGAATAGGTTTCATACCTCAATGGTCGTCGTGGTACCGCTCAACTTCATTTAACCAATATAATCAGGCAATCACAATGAAAGCGGAGGCATGTCACCCGCTCCATAAAGGACATCGGTTCCACAACAACATATGTCGCCCATACCTTTGGAGAATATACTTTATTTACAATTGTCATATCAAGATATACCATACGTGTTTCATCAGCGTACTTCTGCACTGAGACAATAGGTTATTAAGACTATCAACAAATATTGACCTAGGTGCTGGCACCATGTCCTAGCAGGGAAATCATCATTGCCTAGCGAGCTTTACCGTTTACGTCTTTTGGTCTGATTGGATTCCGACTTTCCGCCTTGTGCCGCTGGCCGCTTAGGTATAGGCCCCGCCGCGGCGGCTGCCTGTTGCTTGGCGGCCTTCTCGGGCATCTACCTTCTCTTTCTTGGCGGCCTTGTCGGCCTCGGCCTTCTCTTTCTTGGCGGCCTTCTCGGCCTCGGCCTTCTGTTTCTTGGCGGCCTTCTCGGCATCCGCCTGTTGATTGGCGGCCTTCTCGGCATCTGCCTTCTCTTTCTTGGCGGCCTTGGCGGCCTCGGCCTCCTGCTGCTTGGCGGCCTTGGCGGCCTCGGCCTTGGCGGCCTCGGCCTCCTGCTGCTTGGCGGCCTTTTCCGTTTCCCTCATTTCGACCGCCGTCTTCTTCTCCCGCTCCTTCTCGACTTTCTCTTGCTCTTTACGATGTGCCTCTCTCTGCCTTTTCACCTCGTCGTATTCCTGCTTGCTCAACACTTCGTCGGCCAAAGAAAAAAATCCATCAGGAAACCTAATGCGCTCTTTCGCTGAGTCGACCATACCTTGCTCCCTGCATCCAAGACACCAGCACTTGTTAAAACCGATATACAAAGTATTTTTTCAAAAAAAAAAAATGGATGTAGACATGAATGCTTACCTATCGAAAGCGACGGAACCCAATCCCAACATGTTGGCGGCTACCGAAGTGGTCCCCGAACCGCAGCACGCATCCAAGATGAAGTGATGTTCGTGATGAAGAGGTAACACCCCCTCGTACGCAGATTTCCCCCTCGCTTCCCCCTCTAACTCAGGACCTCGCATATGGATATTGATGAGGTCGTGGATGAGCTTCAGCGGCTTCTGGTGTTTGTTAATTCTTTTTCCCTCGGAGTTATTGGCGAATTTCGACGAGTGTACAGGGGCATATTCCCAGGTGTTGGTTCGGCAAGAAGCCACGAACTGCTTATCGACGACATCACTATCCGCATTCTCCTCCTCACCGAGAACTCTAATCAAGTTCTTCATCCAGGGAAGCCTTTTATGCACGGCTGGGTGGGTTTCGTCTGCGAGAGCAATCAGCGCTGCTTAGTCAGATTGCCCATGCTTAGACGCCAAAAGGCAATCACAGAATTGTACGTAACTTAACATCTACGGACCTGTAGGTGTTGCTTCCTTGACGTAGTAACACAAGACAAAGCACTCCATACGGTTGGCGTAGTTCCGTGGCGCAACGCAGGATTCCAAGGCCATCATGTTCGATCTGCTCAAAGGTTTCGCCCAGAACATCTTTTCGGCGTTCCCGTGGCAAAACTGCTTGGCGGCTTCGAAGAACTCGTGGTGTTGTTGAAAGCCACAGAAACATCCCCCTACCCAATCATCACACGTGGTCAAATTGTTGAAGTTGTGTAGGAATTGCTTGAACTCTCCTGCTAAGAGAGGTTTCGGGATCCATCTCTTGTTCGAGTCCAGAGCATACTCGCAATCCATAATGAAACCGGTAAATGGAAGCCTGGGAAGAGTCGTGAAGGAATCAGGTGATGCGGGCTCCAGAAGAAAGTCCTTCTTGAAAACCAGTTGCGGAATCTTGTGAGTGTAGAAGTAGTCATCATCGTCGACTTGCTGGCCCTCAGGAACGTTTGACAATATTCGATAACTCACACCTGTGTGCAATGTAAACGATTAGTAATTACATAGCTACGGTGCACAAATGGAATATAAAACCGAGATACGCACCTGGAAGATTCTTTAGGAGATTTTCCGCAGTCGATGCTGTCGTCGATCCGATTTTCAGCAACACAGCGCTCTCGATATTATTCCAGTAGAACTTTATATCCTTCGGAATTTCTTTGATCAGTTTCTCTATCTTCGCCTCGTGCCGCTGTTTTTCTTTTGCAGGCCGTTCTAAAATAATTAAAACTGTCTCGGTTGTTGAGGTCACGATAATATTTTGTGTGCCAGCGGTCTGTATACGGCCTATAAGTATAGGTTAGGGCAAACACAGTATAGTCAGAACAGGCAGGGTGCTTTTGTCTTTCTGTACTGTCGCTGTATACTCAGATATGTAAGAATATTTATAAAACTGTCACGATAAAATAGTTACCGGAGCTCCCGTAGTGGCTACCTATAAGCTTTTCAACCTTGCCAAAGGTCTCGTCAGCAGGCTTTCCTCGGAGTCTGAAACACTCTAATGTCTGTGTTGACTATATAGTTGTCATGTGCACTTCCCAAACTGTTTTCAGGTGCTCACGTCCCATGGTAAATATGTATGAAAAACTGTCTTCTGGTCTGTGAAATAAGTCATGCAGAGAATGCAGTTTCAATGTCCCAGCCAGAGTCTGTCTCACGTAATAATGTCTGAAAAGTTCTGACGCTACACGTAATAATAATCTTCCCCGTTGCATAAGTTGAAAAATACGGGTCAAAAAGCAGTACACAAAGTGCCAGGTGAGTCTCACGTAATAATGCCTGAAAAGTTCATACGCTACACGTAATACACGTTACCACGGTCTCCAGAAAACTTGAAAATTCAAAAACTCAGAGAAGAAATAAGACACGGCCCAAGTGGGCAAGACCAATCTATGTGTGTCAGGCCAAGTGGCCATCATAATCGTAGACTGGAAACTCATACTCAACACTTCTCCAGCACTAGGTCTCCTCCCCAGTGCCCCGGCCCGAAGGCCCC
>LGRX02021548.1:0-12921 GCA_001247695.2 Cymbomonas tetramitiformis
CCACGGTAGTGAGCTGCCCCGGCGGCAACGCGGAACTGCAGCTGTCCACGGCAGCGAGCTGCCCCAGCAGCCAATGCCCGTGCTGCCACAGCAGCCATCACTGGAGCTGCCCCAGCAGCAGCACGGAGCTGCAGCTGTCCGCGGCAGCGAGCTGCCCCAGCAGCAGCACGGAGCTGCAGCTGCCACCGGCATTCAGCTGTCCAAGCAACCGCGTGGAGATGTGGCCGCCCATGGCAGCGAGCTGTCCCAGTGGCAGCGCGGAGCTGCAGCTGACCACGGCAGCGAATTGCCCCAGCAGCGGCGCGAGGTGCCCCATGGCTGCATGGCTGATGGCTGCAGAGTTGAGGTGCAGCCCCGGCAGCCAGGCATGACCAAGAAGCAGTCCCTGCAGACCGGCGAGGGGCCCCATGTCTGCATGGCTGAAGGCTGCACGGCCAAGGCGCTGCCCTTGCAGCCCGGCGAGGTGCCCTATGGCTGCATGGCTGATGGCTGCAGAGTTGAGGTGCAGCCCCGGCAGCCTGGCAAGGTGCCCCCTGGCTGCATGGCTGCAGGCTGCATGGCCAAGGTGTTGCCCCCGCTGGCGACGCAAGCGCTGTCCCCGTGGCCGACGCAGGTGCTGCCCCCGCTGCCGATGCAGGCGCTGCCCTCGCTGCCGATGCAGGCGCAGCCCACACCGGAGTTGCCGCACGAGCAGCCCACGCCGGAGCTGTTGCACGAGCAGCCCACGCTTGCGCTGCCCCATGAGCAGCCCACACCGCGGCTGCCGCACGAGCAGCCCGCGCTGGCGCTGCCCCACGAGCAGCTCACACCGGCATTGCCGCACGAGCAGCTCACACCGGCGCTGCCCCACGAGCAGCCCACGCAGGCGCTGCCCCCACTGCCGACGCAGGCGCTGCCTCAGCAGCTAGCACCCGCGCTGCCACAGCTGCAGCTGTCCACAGCAGTGAGGTGTCCCAGTAGCGGTGCGGAGCTGCAGCTGCCCACGGGAGATAGCTGCCCCAGCATCAGCACGGAGCTGCAACTGTCCACGGCAGTGAGCTGCCCTAGCAGCGGCGCGGAGCTGCAGCTGTCCACGGCAGCGAGCTGCCCTAGCAGCAGCGCGGAGCTTTTGTTGCAGATGCCTACGGCAGCAAGCTGCCCCATCAGCGGCACATAGTTGCAGCTGCCCACGGCAGAGAGCTGCCTCAGCAGCAGCACGGAGCTGCAGCTGCCCATGGCAGCGAGCTGCCCCAGCAGCGGCGTGGAGCTCTTGTTGCAGCTGCCCACGGCAGTGAGCTGTCCTATCAGCAGCGCGGTCCTGCGGCCGCCCACGACAGAGAGCCTTGTTGACTCAATAACTTATTATGGCCCTGCAGCTCCAGCAGCCTGCGGTGATACTGTCTTAGCTGCCCACGGCCTTGCTTACTCAACAGCTCACAGCCTTGCAACCCCAGTAGAAGCCTGCAGCGGTGTCATCTTAGCTGCCCATGGCCGTGCTGACCCAGCAGTTCACAGTTTTGTAGCCTCAACTGCCTACGCCGGTGCTGTTTCAACTGCTCACGGCCTTGCTGCCCTAGTAGCCCAACACAGTCTTGCTGCATCAGCAGCCTGCAACAAAGGTGTTGCCTCATCAACTGCCCACAGCCATACTGCCCCAGCAGACTGCAGCAGCACGGAGCCGCAGCCGCTCATCACGGCAGCGAGATGCCCCAGCAGCGGCGCTGAGCCGCGGCCGCCCACGGCAGCGAGCTGCCCCCGCAGCAACGGCGCTGAGCTGCGGCCGCCCACGGCAGCGAGCTGCCCCAGCAGCGGCGCTGAGCCGCCCACGGCAGCGAGCTGCCCCCGCAGCAGCGGCGCTGAGTTGCGGCCGCCCACAGCAGCGAGCTGCCCCAGCAGCGGCGCTGAGCCGCCCACGGCAGCGAGCTGCCCCAGCAGCGGCGCTGAGCTGCGGCCGCCCTCAGCAGCGAGCTGCCCCCGGCACTGCATGGCCGAGGTGCAGCCTCTGCAGCCTGGCGCGATGTCCATTGGCTGCACGACCGGGGCTCAGCCTCCGCAACCTGACGCGACACCTTGCGGCTGCACAGCCGAGGCGCTGCCTCTGCAGCCTGGCGCAATGCCCTGCGGCTGCACAACCAGGGCGCTGTCCCAGCAGCCTGGCGCGAGGGCCAGCGGCTGCACCACTGAAGCACAACCTCCGCAGCATGGCATGGCGCCCAGCAGCTGCATGGCTGGGACGCTGCCTATACAGCCTAGCACGACGCCCAGCGACTGCACGGCCGAGACGCTGCCTCAGCAGCCTAGCATGGCACCCAGCGGCTTCATGCCCGAGGCGCAACATGTGCACCCTGGCGCGGCGCCCAGCGGCTGCACGACTCTGGCGCCGCCTCTGCAGCCTAGCGCGTTACCCATCGGCGGCACGGGTGAGGCGCTGCTTCCGCAGCCTGGCACGGCGTCCAGCAGCTGCATGTCCAAAACGCAGTCTCCGCAGCCTAGCACGGTACCTAGCAGCTGCACGCCCGAGGCGCAACATGTGCATCCTGGGGCGGCGCCCAGCGGCTGCGCGATGGATGCGGCTTTTGGGTGGACGTACGAGGACCTCCTTTACCCGAATGACAAATGGTATCTGATGGACACGGAGCCAATTGAGCTGCAGCCGCCCACGGCAGTGAGCTGTCCCAACAGCGGCGCTGAGCCGCGGCCGCCCACGGCAGCAAGCTGCCCCAACAACGGCGCTGAGCTGCAACCGCCCACGGCAGCAAGTTGCCCCAGCAGCGGCGCTGAGCGGCGACCGCCCACGGCAGCGAGCTGTCCCCGCAGCAGCGGCGTTGAGCTGCGGCCGCCCACGGCAGCGAGCTGCCCCTGCAGCAGCGGCGCTGAGCTGCGGTTGCCCACGGCAGCGAGCTGCCCCAGCAGCGGCGCTGAGCTGCGGCCGCCCACGGCAGCGAGCTGCCCCAGCAGCGGCGCTGAGCTGCGACCGCCCACGGCAGCGAGCTGCCCCCGCAGCAGCGGCGCTGAGCTGCGGCCGCCCACGGCAGCGAGCTGCCCAGCATCGGTGCTCCGCAGACAGCTCAGCACGAGCAGCCCGACGCAATGGTTGATGGCTCAGCAACCCAGGAAGCAGGTGCAAGCGATGCTCCGCGGGCAGCCCAGCACGTGCACCCCAGCGCGCTCGCGGTAATGAACCTCATTTCGACGCTGATAGCGAGGACTGACACGTGCGAGTTTCAAGATACCGAGGCTGGTCAGCCACGGGGCGCAATGGCCGCGGAAGACCCGTGATCTGGAAGTGCCGAGGTTGCCAAACCTGATGAGCGTTGGCAGCGTGAGACGGTGAAGCGCCTTGGCGAACCCGGATTGCGGAAGGGGACCCAGACCCAAGGACTGGGGGGCACGGACCCAAGAACCGTAAGGGGGACCCGGACCCGAGGACTGGGGGGCACGGACCCAAGAACCGTAAAGGGGACCCAGACCCGAGGACTGGGGGGCACGGAACCCAAGAACCGAGAGCTTAGTAGCTCGACTCTTGTCACAAGTGCATGCTCAAACCTCAGACAATGTATATACGGGCCGGACAGCCTAGCGAGGACGTAGGCGCGCCTAAAAGGGGGGGAGAGTTGTACTAGGGTACATCACGAGTCAGTACGAGAGACAGGCGTGTCAGAATGACGAGTGACAGAAATGATGACAGTCACCATCCGGAAATGATGACAGTCACCAGCATGACCGAATGACACAGGTGACTGGAAGAATTGACAAAGGTGACCGACAGAAGTGACTGACTCAAATGTGACATTTGAATATCTGCACCTACAGCAGCAGATCAGACTTGAGAGAATTGGTGGGATACCATTTAGGATTCGATCAGTCGAACATAACTGGAGGGAATCGAGGAGGACCTCAGTTATACAGTCACATCAGCAGATCTGTGAGTATTCAAATGAGAGACTTGGGAGGTGACAATCAGAAACATTTAAGTACTGATGACAGATCCCAGCTGATTGGTTGTTGCAGTCAGCAAATGACTGAACACATGAAGTGGCATGGTAAGGACGAGTTACCTTAAGTAGAGAGCTGTGCAAGCTCTCGGGGTTGAGTTTAAATTTGTCGTACATTGCAGCCACCTCTGTGGCTGTTAGGCAACTTGACCAAAGAGTAATTTAAAAGATCCGATTCCAATATTACCCTATGGTCCCAGGACCATATTCTCTGCAAGTGTTACTTGCACCCTTGTGAGACTGGTTCAGTCCTCACAACCGAACAACATATATGTATCATGCTTACAGCTATACATCTCCTTGTAGGACTGCTGAACTAGGTTCCCTTCCTACATTGTGTAAGTAGACTTAGAAGCTCTGAGAGAGCACCCCCGAACACCACGTGGGATGGACACCGTCTCGGGGTGTGGCAAAAGCGTGGCGACAGAAGAGTCGCCGTCGTCCTCAATGGATTCCACGATGCTTACCACGTCAACGCGGTTCTCTATCAATGACGAGGGACGGGCGTCGTCATCGGTGGGGTCGGCCATCGGCTCGGGGCGTGGTGAAGGCGAGGCGGGCGGCGGGGAGTCGTGGACGTCTCGTATCAAGGAGGAAGGAGGGGTGGTGTCGTCATCGGTGGGGTCGGCCATCGGCTCGGGGCGCGGTGAAGGCGAGGCGGGCGGCGGGGAGTCGTCGACATCTCGTATCAATATCGAGAGAGGGGTGGTGTTATCGATGGAGGCTGCGACAATGAGCATGATTGCAGTGGCAATGGACATGAGACAATGTCGCACGCCACGTGTCCGTAATTTTATGGGAAATACGCGGTCGGCGTACATTACCTTGCTCGGTTCTTCTTCCAAAATGGACGGGATCGGCAACCATGACGGGTACCGTAGGGTCGTTAGCATGTCTTGGGCGCAACGATGAAAGTCGCGGGGAGTCATGCAAGTTGGTTCGTCCTTGCGATGGCCACAAGTGTAAATCTGAACCATGCCGACGTTTCTCGACTTACGCGCTTCCAATCTACAAGCGGTTACGTGACAAAGAGCACGCATCATGTCTTCCGTTTGGCACCTGCCACGTTAGAGTGCGGTTAAGATGTCGCTAGTACGTCGATACATAGTCTTTACCATGCTAACGGCATCATATGTGTGCGACAGTGCTGCGAAGGTCCAAATGGACGATTGTGATTCAAGAGTCCAACTGAAAGTTAGGGCACTTTCAAAGGGTCCTTGAAAAAACGAAATCACTCACCTTGCATCATTCACGCACGCCACAGTGGTTTCCGCCCATTGGCTAACTCGAAACTTCTTCGTGTGCTCCTCGAAATGTTGACCCAACCGGAAACCCTCCGGACAACCGACGGTATCGGCAGCAAGTGGTACCGCCGGAGTTGATGGTGCGGAGGTGGCAATATTCACCGGACCACGCGGTGGTGCCAAGGGTACTGGGTGAGGTGCTGGGTGACACATGGCCATTCGGGCTAGTCGTGGCGCACGCGTTTTGGCCACCGGTCGTTCTTGTCGTTGGAGGGAAAGCCCACGGTGACCCGGGGCCGCACGGGGTGTACTTGCGGACGCCTGCACGAACTGGTCATCGGATGCATCGGGGGGAAGTTGGCGAGTCCATTGTTCACGTAGCGCGGAGAAATGCTCTCCGGGGCGAAGTGCTTTACGGGGCATCGCAGGCCTGTGACCCCCCCCCCTCCCCCCGTAGGCCTGTTAAGACGCGGTTAGTACGTCATAAAGGAGTCCTAATGCCACACGTTAGGGTGTCATTAGGATACCGTTAGGATGGGCGAACTACAGGCATCCTAAAGGCCTCCTAAAGGTGTCCTAACCAGGGAATCTTTTGAGGAATATTCCTCTAGGCCTGTTAAGATGTGCACCCTAAAGCACGCCCTTAGGACACCTTTAACATGTTGTCGCCGTTAGCATGTAGTTAGCACGCCTTTAGCATGCGTGGCGTTAGCATGTTAACGGCGTCTAGTCTCACCTAGTATGCCGCTAACGGCGTGGCGATAGCATGTTAACGGCGTCTAGTCTCACGTAGTGGGTACCGTAACGGCATACTAACAAAGACGCATGCAAACAAAAAAAAACAAAAAAACTGCAAGTCTGGCGTTAGGATACTAAATGACATCATAAGAGCATGCTACCGGCATAATATCCGCGTAATGTACATGGCATGCTAAAGGGGTACTAACGTCATATGACTTGTATGACATAAGCTATAAGACCCAAAAATAGCGAAAAAAACAAAAAAAAACAAAAAATTTGGCAGGGAAATGGGCAAGTTGAAGGGAACACACCCCTCCAAGCAAAATGTTGGTTTTGTTTTTTTTGCCATAGATATGAAGCATTTTGTGCGCACGATTTTTTCAAAATGCGCAGGAGCAAAAAAATAAATATAAACAAAAGAAATAAAATGGAAAGTTCTCACCGCACCGCACCGCACCGCACCGCACCGCACCGCACCGTCGCGTCGCGTGTCCGAGACAGACCGACCTGCGCCGACCTGCGCTGGTCACTCGAGCGCGACAGCCGCGACGCGACAGGGACAGCGACAGCCGAACGACAGCGACATCGATTCACGATACTGATACTGATACTCATTGTCATACTATCCGATACTCATACTGTGACACAGGTGACACGCGACAGTCGACTGCGACTCGAGTGATGCGGGATGCCGCTGCCGATGCCGCGAGCCCGCGACGACCAGTTCGAGTTGAAGATCAAGCGAAGGGGAAGGTGAACGTTGAAGTGGAATACACTCAACACTGTGTCCATCGAACTACAATAAAGAAACTTTAAGTATTCACAAGTCAAAGGCAGCGGTGAACGCAGAGTTATCGGGTAGTGGGTGCTGTTTTATGTTTGTTCTTGGTATCATAAAAATACTGCACTACGCTACATATTCATAGTGAATGCGAGTGCTACTGTAATTTTTCTGCGCGCATGTCGGTGTGCTTAGCATCGAATTGAGGGGTGAACGAGAAGTAAGTTCTCGCTAGTCGTATGAACTAGATGAAGTTGGTTAAATTCCAACTCACCCCACTTGGCCTTCTTATTTTCCTTTGCTACTCTTATATTTCATCTTATGATATTTTTGCGCTTTACTATCCATTGGTTTTGAGTTGCGCGTTGTTTTTCAGATCGGCTGAAAATGAGCGAGTGGAAAGAACTAATTTTCAGCCCATGACCAACACCAAGACCTAAGGTGTGTGCGCTATCTTTCCTAGGTTGGTACATAAGAATTTGCGCGTTTGTGTTATGTGCTTGCTTTACTAAGCGTGGGTTTCTTTGTTGCGCTTTATTTTTCAGATCGGTTGAAAAGGAGCGAGTAGAGAAAGCAAATTTTCAGCCCATGACCAACGCCAAGACTTAAGGTAAAAGCTATACCCTTTCTAAGTTAGAACCTAATTTGTTGTGCTTTTGTGTGAAGTTTCTCACTTGACTAAGTGTTGGTTTATTTTTCCACTTGCTTTTTCAGATCGAATGAGAATGGGCGAGTGGAAAATCTCGGAAGGTTTTACTCCAAGACCAACGCCGAGATTTCTCGCTTGTTGCACGTTGTTTTAAAGAGATTAGGTTAATTCCCTAGAGGCAATTTTCGGACTAGAGCCTTGTTTTGAGCGAATTAGGCTACGAATGGGGCAGCCCTACTTACGATTGGATTGTATTGTGGATAGTAAAAATATTAACGTTTCTAGACTTGTCAAAGTGCATTCAACCACGCATATGCTTTGTTGTGCATCACACTTGTTTATCACACCTGTTGTGCATCACACTCACCTATCACAATGTATCTCGCACCTCACAATGCATATGCCGTCGCATCAAGCTTCCCCCGATATGAATACTCGCAACGTTCGCGTTTGACTGCTTGTGTAGTTATGGCATAGTTAGTATGCGTTTAGTATGCGCCCTAACACACTAAAGCTATGCTAAAACCAACGTTAGTATGCCTTTACTATGTCCCAGATAGCATGTCGTTAGGACGCCTTTAGGGTGTCGGTGTTAGTATGTCCTAACGTCGTCCTATTAACATCATAATGGCATCCTAACGCCAATTATAGTGCATGTGTTAGTATGTCCTAACGTTGTCCTACGAGCATCATAATGGCATCCTAACGCCTGTTAATATGCATATGTTAGTATGTCCTAACGTCGTCCTATGAACATCATAACGGCATCCTAAAACCAGTTAAGATGCATGTGTTAGGGGCGTCCTAACGGCATCATATGCACGTACTAACGGGTCGTTAAGACGTATGGCGTTAGTATGCCGTTAATATCTAGTCTCACGTAGTGGGTACCGTAACGGTATCCTAACCGCATACTAGCGGCATACTAACTTGACTACATATACTGCTGTTAGTATGCCTTTAGTACACCTTTAGTACACATACTACAATTTCCTAGGACCGTAGGGATCAGCTCGAGCGTGGAGTACAACAAATTGTTGGCCTCCACGCGGATGGCCAGGGTCGCGTCGTCGAGCACGAAAAGCGGAGCAAACCCAAGGTCCTCGGTCACGAAGGCCGTCTGCAGTGCAGAGACCATCTTCGCGAAGAGTGCCGACGCGTGGCACTCCGTCCCGGAAAATCTGCCATCCTTGTTCTCGAACAACTTCTGACGGACGGACTTGGCGATTTTCATGTCAAAGTGCCCCCTCTGTAGGGTACGCACTGAAGCCAGGAACGCAGCTCCCGCCGAATTAGCAGCCGGCTGTGCTGCCGGCGGTGTCGCTGGAGTGTTCGCATGTCTGGCAGCAACGGAATCAAAAATCGTCGGCGATTCGCCATGCTAGCGGTGGATCTAGTGGAAGCAACCATGATGAGATAGACTGGAGGGACGGAGTGAGGCAATGAGACGTGAAAGTGCGGAAGTCGGGGGCGGCCAAGAAATGCGGTGGGTCGCCGATACAGCTGCTGTGAGAGATCAGGAATTCCGGGAAGTCGTGTGGTAATTGCGGCCGATGCGTAACGGTGTGGTAACCAACCAGAAGACGTAAACCAGTCCAACGTTAAGTCCCGTAGGAAAAATGTTCTCAAAGGCCTACAGCGCGCCGTAAATCAACCCATAAAATTTAGGCCATACCCGTGACCGCCGGCACTCTCACGCGCGGAGCGCCTCACTCCATCCCAGGCGTCCGAGCTTAGCCACTCATAGTGGCAATCCCGCAGTGGCTAAATAAAGCGCAAGTGGGACCAAACCTGGCAGATATATAGTTCGGCAGTAATATATCTTTAGCTAGAGAGATAAACCCTGAGTTAAGGGTTGCGATATCAGAACGGTAAAGAGCCCCTTGATCAAAAGAGAGATAAACATAAATACCTAACGGGTGTTTCCCGTCTACTGGTGACGGTCACCCAGCCTACTATAGGAAGTGACATGTGACAGTTTCGGGTGTCACAATGTCAAATCCAGCACTACAAGCCCACAACGTGACGAAACGAAGGTAATCTACAATATGATAACAAATGGCACCAAAGCACCACCCACAGGGTGATAACGCGCCCAAAAAACCAGAAGTCCATAAGTCCAACGAGTAAGATGTAATGCCAAAGCTAGAGGTCCCAGCGGAGAAAACTGCCCGATAGAAAGCGAGGCCATAGAATTCGTCCATTCCTCCAATAGCGAGAGAGAAACCCACGTTAAGCAACGTAAAACCAAACGTTCCAAATTACTTAAAACGCGCGAATCTGAGAAGGCGAACAAGAACAGAAACGGCATCACGCGTATAATGCGATATATAACACAAGGCTGAGTCGTCAAGCGAAGCCGAAAATACGAACCATAGTAGGGACGCGCTCCCTATAGCGGCTGCAACGCTCTCTCCAAAGCACGAAACGTCAACGTAAACATAAAAGGCGATCTTATGCGAAACATAAATTTAACTTGTGGGATCACTCCACGAAGTTCTACTCTAAAACGCAGCCTAATGAAAGCGCCGCGGTAAAGATGATAACGTAAACCCCATAGGAAGAGGCAGCGAAAGATGCGTGCCCCAAAAGAGATAACAACAACTGGTCGCACAGGGCGGTCAATCCGACGTCCCAGCAGGCTCAAGTGAGCGCACGTCCTCGGCCAAAGAATGATGCCGAAAGCGGCAAAAATCCCACGCAACCCAAAAGCCGAACCACGAACCAACCCGAACCTGTAAAGACATAAAGCAAGCGTAAGGTGGTACCATAACCTGCTGGATATCATACCGTGAGGGTAATAATATTCCAAGCGGACAGAGGGTCTACAGTAAGCAGGTCGGAAAGCAGTGGCAGGCTACATACTCGGAATATTATGATATTAAAAGAGAGACAGACATACGGACTAGCGAGCTTCACGGGGGACTAGATATCCAGTACTGCCCCCTGTATGACATTCCTCGATGCATGTGACAGATGACTGCATTATTCGGCTCGAGACCGCGAGTCACAGCGATAGAGACCGCGAGTCACAGCGATAGAGACCGCGAGCCACGTGTTAGAGTACTCGAGCATTACCGTAGCCGTACTCGTACAGCTTTACACAGCGCACGTAGCATAAGCTACTTAGACTCTCTTACTCTCATATGTTATATCTTTTACAGACATATATCACCCGTTTCAGCCTCATATTTTTGCGTACAGCGATAGTATTAAAACACTGATATACAGAATATTATACCCTGTATGTGTTTCAAACTATCTATTAGGTTATGTTTGACCACGACGCACCACTGCAATTTCTGATGACACTCCGGATTTCAAATTAGCCGCCAAACGCGTTTCGAACTGGCAGTCAGCAAAATTTCTTGATGATTGCCTTTTGCGTTTAAGCTAACACTCCGCAGGTCGGGCCGGCTTTAATTTTACCTTGCCCTAACCTTTTATGATTGAGAATTCTACTACGATTGCCCTCTCGGCTTTTCAATCAACTTCAATGTCAAAACGCGTTACTTAATTATCGCATGCTCTGCCGAAATTTGAGGGACGCCTTGGATTTCAGCTTCATTACGAGCATTTACCGCGGAAGCGCTGGCAAATTTTTTAAAAATTAATAAATCTTAGCGAAAATCTACATCTCCACCCCTACGAGAACGACTTGCGCAACATCGTCACCTCCACCAACTCCAACGGTCTGGAAGGTCTACCATGTCGTCGTTCACGCCAACTACAACCCCGGGATCCCAACCACCAACCGACGAGAGCGTAATCTACATGCTCAACGACGTTTATTTACTTCACGTCAATCTCTTTCGCCATCTCCAACAATCGAAGAAGTCTCCATCACGACCAACGCCCTTCTTCAAGATTTACATGCGCTCACCGCCACCATGGCTGAGCTCACCACCACCGTCGCCTCGCTTGGATCAGCATTTCGGCGTTCATCTGCCCAGTCCGACGAGATCTTCGAGAATTACGTCACGAAGGAGGAACTCAGCGACATCAACCAACTCAACGAAACCGTCATCAACGACTTAATCAAAGTACGAGACGAGTGCGTCAACGCCACCTTACTGGCTCGCACTGTGGCGAGTAGAACTACTTCATCTTCGACGCCATCTTCAGTCGTAATTACTTCGGACAAGATGTTTGACACCACCAAGGAATTGGAAACTATTCCAGAGGTAACGCCATTGGAACATCGAGATGACCAAGCACTTCCTCCAACCAAGATCAAGCACATCATGGACGACAACACGAGCGCCTACAACACGCGCTCCACTACCCCTGACGTCACTCCACTTCTGAAGCAGTTGCAGACCGCCTACTACGCCCTCACGGATATTCACGAGCGTCAACAGCAACGAGAACTTCAATTGAACTTTCTCACCACGGGCGGCGACATTGTCTTCAAGAGGTTCTGTGACGCCCTGACCCGTGTCCTCACCGCCACTCGACCTGGCCACGCCCCAGCACTACTTAATCTTCAACGCCGACTGAAGGACGAGGCCTACGACGGTATCTCCAACGGTCTTCTGGCTCAACTTCTACTTGCGGCCACTTGTGGCAACACACAAATTGTGTTGTCACAAATTGTGAAGGACTCCCCGCAGGCTCAAGTGGACGGCACGGCTGCTTTTGCTGCACGTGCACTGCCGCCTGATCACCTACCCCCCCTCCCTGGACAACTCCTTCCTCACCAAGGCCAAAGCCCTTCGAATCTCTGAGTCCGAGGACCCCGCCGTGAAGCTCAACACCTTCACCACCCTCATTGGCAACCACAGGCAGCTCCACCCCGCCTTCTCTGGACAGCAGGAGCAGGAGGTCCTCATCGAGATCTTACGGGCCTCCCAGGACACGGCTGAGCACCTCTTCAACATCCCCCTGTACTTCGAGGTCATCCGTACCTACGACGAGGACAACCGCCTGACCGCCTCTGGCTACCCCGGTGGTCTTCAGAAGTTCATTGAGGCCATCGGGAAGGTATGGTACACCCAGGGCTCTGCCCACCATTCCCAGCTTCCTGGCTCTTCATCCCGCCCCCGAGCTGCCTCCATGACGGGGGAAGTCCGTGAGGGGGGGCGGGGCTCGGCTGACAAGACCAAGCCGAAGGAGAAGCACCCTGGTGGGAAGAGCGGAAAGGGGGGCAAGGGGGGCAAGGGCACGCACCCTCGGGCTACCACACCACCCCCATCCAGGCCCCGCTCACCACTACGGGGCGGCACCAGAGCTGACTTCATGGAGCACGAGAGGGCCCTCTACAAAGCGGCCAAGCTCAAGCACACCGGCTCCACCAACAAGGACTCCACCCCCTCTGGCACCTGGAATGGCCTGAAGTTCACCCCCTCCGACCCCAATGACAAGTCCATTGGCCACCCCTGCCGCTCCTGCAAGTTCAAGCACGGCAAGACCGTCACCAACTCCCTCGGCAGGTTCGGTTGTCCCTGCACACTGGCTGAGAAGGCCGACATGTGGGTGAAAGCCGGCCCCCCTCCATCTGTGTTCTGTGAACCATGTCTCCGCCCCCCATCC
>LGRX02021549.1:0-22418 GCA_001247695.2 Cymbomonas tetramitiformis
GCCAGTGGATCGGGAACGCGTGTTAAGACCTTGTCTCGACGCGCCCCCAGAGCCGTGGTAGGACGCCCAAACCAGGTCATGTTGTTCCTTGGTTCTTCGCAACTGTCGGTGTTGAGTAGTCAGTGCCCGCTGCAGCATCATATCTCCGGGCGGGTACGCCAGCTGAGGTTTCCCTGGCTCTGTTTTGTTGTTTACTCAAGACGCCCCTTGTATCTTTGCACCTGGGTCTGCGGAGGCAGTAGGCGGCGGTGGGAGGATAGCTCCTCAACCACGCGCCCTTCCAAAGTTGTAGTTTTAGTCTTCTTTGTTGTCATATTACATACCTTGTCGTATGTGGATGAGGGTTTGGAGGCCGGTGGCTCGGGAACGCGTGTTAAGACTTGTGCTCGACGCGCACCCAGAGCCGCGGCGAACCTTTATTCGTGGGAATGTCTGTCGGCCAGTGGATCGGGAACGCGTGTTAAGACCTTGTCTCGACGCGCCCCCAGAGCCGTGGTAGGACGCCCAAACCAGGTCATGTTGTTCCTTGGTTCTTCGCAACTGTCGGTGTCGCAACTGTCGGTTTCTTCAACATGTGTTTGGACATGATGTAAAAAGTACATTCTGTAAATAGTATCGAGTCTCCCCTTGCCTGGGTTGTATTCCCTTACAGCATGTTATTTCTTCTTTGGAAATGCACACGTGGGTCTTTCCGGTGTCCTTCTTGAAAGTGTCTAACAAGCCTGAAGGGGGAGTATGTTATCTCCGGACAGAAGCCTGGACGGAGAGGATGTTACCTCATGTAAGTATCGGGAAGGCGTGTTAACACCTTGTCTCGACGCACCGCCAGAGCCGTGGTTGGACGCCCCAACCAGGTCATGTCGCTCCTTGGTTCGGTCGGTCCTTCGCAACCGTTCCTGTTGACTAGTCAGTGCTGGCTGTGGCATTTCCTGCGGAAGCGCTGTCCATTGTTTTTGAAAATCCGGCGGAACCTACGGGTATTTTCCGGTTGCCGCCCTGGTCCTGGTGGTCCGTGCTGGAAATCACTGGAAAGGGGTGGGGATATGTCCTATTCCTAGTCCGACGAGGGCGCAAAGAAAAAACCCAGGCGCTCCACCGCGAGTCGCCGGAGAATGAAAAAAATCAAGGGAGCTTCGGCGCGGAGCGCTGCCTTAAACGCCATTGCCTCGATGGCCGAAGCTCAGGGGAAAGTGGCGCCGCCGCGCACCCTGTTCGTCGGACCTTGTGTGGACCATTGGGCTGATCTCACGGCATCGGATAAGCGGCAGTCGTTATGCTCCCGGCCGGTTCGACGACCCGGCAGTCCTGCGCGCGCTGGCGATGGCATGCGGAATTGGGGAGGTTCGGCATGCAGCCATCCGATTCAAAACGGCTTTGGGGGAGGCAACCGATGCTCGAGGCGGGTACGGGAAGCTGAAGATCGGGTGCTCCCTGAACCAGACTGTCCCCATGACTTACAAGGAGTTCAGCCGGAGCAGTTTCACGCGAGGTCAGAGGTTCATGGAGTGTGCGCGGGAGTTGTACATGGCTACCCTCGCGTGGCGGGAGGCACCTGAGTTCGTGGCGCCTCCACAGCACTTTGGGATTCGCCTGAAGCCAGGGTCGGAGTGTGCTCCCATCCCGTTCCTCATGTTTGGGGACCACGGGGTCTCCCTGGAGCGGTTCTTAGATTCTCCAACCTCCCCGCTATCCCTGGCCTTCAAGAAGCAGCTGTGCCTCCGGCTGCTCGGCGGACTACGCGAGCTACACGGAGCAGGCATTGCGCATGGAGACCTGCGGGCAGGCAACGTCGTGCTCTGCCCTACCAGGCCAGATAGCATGGTGTTCATTGACTTCGGATTGGCGCGTCGAGAGCACCGAGCCGGCCTGCCGGTCGACGGCTTCCACAGGGAGCGCTGGGCCTCGGCGGCGCCCCTAAACCAAGCGCCAGGGTCTGTGTATGCCCCCGAGTATTCGCGAACTGGTCCCACTGCCGCGACGGATATGTGGGCGGTGGGAGCACTGCTTGTGCGGATCTTCATTCGTGATCCGCACGACGGGCTGCGAGGGGTTTCCGACGACGACAGCAAGCGAACCGTGCCAACTGTCATCACGGGCCGGGTGCAGACTGCATTCGTGGCCCAGAGCCTATGGTGGTTGATACTGGACTGCTGCCAGGAAGATCCTGGGAAACGGCCGTCAGCAGCCAAGCTTGCTGCGGCCTTGGAGGCCACGCGCATCGAGTCTGAAAGCAAACTGGTTCCTGCAGAGCTACCTCGATGTTGGTCGAAATATCAGTTGTAGGAGTGCATGATCCAAACCGCAACAGTTAGCCCGAGCTGCGAGGAAACCTGCAATGAGTTGCCGGGGTAGAGTAAGACGTAACACGTACTACTCTATTTTGTAATAAAAAGTGTATCTTCCTTGCTGGGCACTGTACAAATTGTGTACGCCAGCCACCGTGACTGCTGTACAACTCTGTTTTGTTTGTGCGTTGTGCCTAGGCTAGCTCTTTCGGCTTGCTCATCGCTGTGAATGATGGCGCTGTGAGATAGCTCCTCTTGTTACACGCACCGCTTGCTTGCATGGGTGCGGTGGGAGGATAGCTCCTCAACCACGCGCCGGTAGCAGGTTGCCTGGCTCTGTTTTTGTTGTTTCTTGAAGACGTCCCTTGTTTCCTTGCGCCTGGGTCTGCGGAGGCAGTAGGCTGCGATGGGAGGATAGCTCCTCAACCACGCGCCCTGTTCCCGCAGGCAAATCGGATCTGTAGTTGTGTTGTGCGGCGCTTGATTGCATGGGTACGGTGGGAGGATAGCTCCTCAACCACGCGCCGGTAGCAGGTTGTCTGACTCTGTTTTGTTGTTTACTCAAGATGTCCCTTGTATCTTTGCACTTGGGTCTGCGGAGGCAGTAGGCTGCGATGGGAGGATAGCTCCTCAACCACGCGCCTTGTTCCCGCAGGCAAGTCGGATCTGTAGTTTTGGTGTCTTGCGCTTGCTTGCTTGCTTGCGGTGGGAGGATAGCTGCTTTAGAGAAGGGGTGCTGGGTGGAACACGCAGCGGGAGAGTGGTGTTCCAATATGGTGCACCACCTACCCTTCGGCGGATAAGGAGTCTTTGCACACGGAATCCTTTCAGGCTCGCCACGATGTGCTCCTGGGTCATCACATCTTCGTGGGCAGAGGAACTGCTGACACCATGGGTGCCCTTGACGTAGCCATCGCCGAGGTGAAGCAGGCAGTGAGCGCCGCCATCTGGAAGGCGCTGGATGGGGAGTATCGGGGGATTCTGGTTTGGATTGATACCTGCCATGATGCCATGAACTCCTATGCGAACGCGGTGGAATCGTTGCGCACGATGGAGCAGGCGATCCCCACAGAGTCAACCAGGGCGTGTGTACGTACCGGCCAGTTAAAGACGAAGAGGAAATTTACGAGTGTAGCTTGGGAGAAGCTGATAAAAACTGTCAGCAAGGGGTGGAAGCTGGCGCAGTTGGCTTTCGAGGACCCTGCAAAGCTTCCAGAGTTTGAGAACAAGGAGTTCGAAGACCTGCGGAGCTTCTTGGTGGTACGCCTAGGGCTCTGGCAGGAGATGGCGACCAGGGGCAGGCAGGAAGTATCTGCGGCATCCAATTTTCATATGCAGCAGTGGGGTGTGCAGGCGGCGACGCTTGAGGAGTACGAGCCCTACCTTACGGTGAAGGGGTTGTTCTCCGACAGTCTGGCTGTTGGGAAATCCCCGGTTATTGTTGCGCCGGATGCCCGTTACACGGTGGATGCGACCTGGCCAGGACCAGCGCAAAAGGATGAGGGGAGCGCCCCGGCTCGTCTACGGCTGGTACTGGAATATATGCATTCGTTGATGATGACAGGACTGGAGCGGATAGCAGAGACGCATGGGTGGCGCGTATCTGAGGCGGTCACGCAGTTCTACTATTCCCCGGCCTTCATTGGGCGCACCCTTAACAGTGGCACCCAGATACTGCACAGGGACATAGCACCCGATTCCATGGAGGCCAGGCTGGGGACGCAGCCGGTGCGAGGGGAGTCGGGCATCCATACCTTTTCGGCTCTGCTGTGCCTCGACGACCAGGCCTACACTGAGGTGATGCCTGAAACTGTTGCGCCGGAGTACGCCGATCGCCTGCCAGCGGCGTATCAAGGATATCCCACCAGTCACCCTTTCCAGCGTGCTCGCCTAGGTGGTGGTCCGGGGTGGTTGATGATGTGGCCGGCCACCCACGTTGCCCACCGGGGTGTGTGCCCGGGCAAGAATTTTCCTTCCGTGGGGGACCCTGTACACACGGGCCACCCACCGCGCCTCCCTCATCAGCGGTCACTGTCCCTCTGCATCTTCGGTGCGGTGACGGTGCTCCCAGGGGGGGTGATTGACCTCATGAACACCGTGGACACGTTGCCTCACCAGGTAGAGGAGATGTATGGCCTACCGGTCCGCATGGTGTGCTTCGCGTGCAGGGAGGCTATCGAGTTCCAGGGGAGCTACTCAAAGCTTCCCCGGGTTTACGCCTGCAAGTATTGCATGCATGCCATCGAGCACACCGATCTCACGCAATTTGGGCACGTCATGTGCGGCAGCTGCTACGACCACCGGCAGTCAGCGCAGCCTGCTTTGCTGCCGCCGCTTCGGACGCACGAGCTGCACCCTTACCAGCCTGCCGACCTCAGCAGCTTTGAGCCCATGTCCCCAGAGGAGGCCAGAGCGCGGGCTGTTCTGAACTTTGCGGATGTGGCCACGGTGTGCAAGATGTTCAAGACAGCCTTTGGACAAGCCGCCAACCTCAACGATAGCGAGCGCGCCGGGCTGGCAAATCTGCAGTTCGGCCTTGGAGCACCGCAGCCAGCAGAGAACCAAGCTGTCGACCTGTTGGATACGCTTGTTCAGGGTTCAACGGTCTCCGGCTTCCATGAGCATGACATCTTCCAACGGATGGGAGCAACTTGCCCGACGGCCCAGGCTGTTACGTTTGCGGTGTGGGTGGCCGCCCGAAGAACATCACCGGCTGACCAGCAGTCCCAACCAGAACAACCAGTGCTGCGGGCGGGTGAGGAGCCACATCCGGTCCTCCAGGTGCTTGACGACATAGCATGCGGTTCGAGTGAGGGCCAGGAATTGCAGCATCTGACCGCGGACACGCATCCGTCATCACCTAACGATGTTGGTCAAAAGAAGAAGCGGAGGCGAAGGAAACGCAACGCCAAGCCTCCTTCCGCGTGGTGCAGAGATTGGGCTCGGGCCTGGGAACGCCTTAATAATCCTCGCCAGCAAGCACCCCCGCGCCAGCTTTTTGACAAGGATGGCATGCTGGATCCCACGTTGGAATCCCTGATAGCGTGTCCCGGCACGGATTTCGCTCTGAAGGTGGCCGCTGCCATCACCCACAACTGGGATGATGCCACACCAGCGTTCGCATGCCGGTGCACGTGTGTGTTTGCGCGTGGTGTCCGAAAGCGCACCGAGCCTGGCTGGGATGGTGTCCACCTCCGCATGCGTCCAGTGGGCCCCTGCCTGGGAGAGATGGCTGCTGCGCCTCCTCCTGAGACTGCGGAAATGGGCGGGGCCGCGGCGCGTCCCGCAGTCCCGGCGGCTTCCGAGGCGCCGGCAACAGACGTGAGCGGGGATGGTGAGGCCACACACACACTTGCCGCAGCGGAGGGCCCCTGCCTGGGAGAGATGGATGCTGCGCCTCCTCCTGAGACTGCGGAAATGCGCGGGGCCGCGGCGCGTCCCGCAGTTCCGGCGGCGTGCGAGGCGCCGGCAACAGACGTGAGCGGGGATGGTGAGGCCACACACACACTTGCCGCAGCGGAGGGCCCTGCCTGCCTGGGAGAGATGGATGCTGCGCCTCCTCCTGAGACTGCGGAAATGCGCGGGGCCGCGGCGCGTCCCGCAGTCCCGGCGGTGTGCGAGGCGCCGGCAACAGACGTGAGCGGGGATGATGAGGCCACACACACACTTGCCGCAGCGGAGGGCCCTGCCTGCCTGGGAGAGATGGATGCTGCTCCAGCTCATGGCCTCGCGTCGGCGGGTGTTGTTGGGCTGACTGCACCTACTTTGGGAACCGAGCACAACATGGTCACCGTTTTCGGAAATGACACCGTGGTGCATCACGTCTATACACACATCGCGTCCCCATTCCATGGTGCATCCATGCCCGTGATATTGGACTTGGCCACCACGCACCCGCTTCGGGAGTATCACGTGCTCAGCATGAAGCCCGAATATTGGACGCTAACAGCACAAGGACAATCCCAAAGAACGGTCGATTTGCGAATGCCGAAGGCGCGTCGCTTGCTCACGCAAGTACAACCCGGGAGAGAAGAGGGGTTTGCGTCCCTCTTGGAGATTGAAGACTACCTGGCGGAGGCTGGGTTAGAGATTCGTGACGTTAAGGCCGATGGTGATTGCTGGCTTCGGGCGATCTGCCCGTACATCGACGGAATGCACAGACTCACGCGCAGCGGTCTTGAATACCGTGTAGTGAAGCTGCGTGACGCCGCGCGGGATTTCCTGAAGCAGCACGCCGCGCAACTTTTCCCTTGGCATGATGCCGCCACTCCTGATACACTGCGCAGAAAGAAAGGCAGCAGTGAGCATGAATGGATGCTGGTGCTTGCGGCCATGGCCAGACGGGTGATTCAGTGTTACCGGATTATTCCTCCAGCCGACATTCGGATGGAGCTGAATGAAATTGAGCAGGGGTCAGCAGGATCAGCACTGAATGTAGCGCCTTTCAGCATGATTCATTTCTGCCCCCCAGATGACATCCAGCTCGAGAGCAGAGTGCCGATCCGGGTTCTTCATCTCGTGCCCGTGGATAAATACCCCGGCCACTGGATGCGCATCGCGCCGAAGGATGAGCTGGAAGAGGAGGACGGAAAATCTGCAACCCTGGCGGCGGCTGCAGCCCTGGTGGCGGCGCGGGCTGACGCACCCAAGAAGAAGAAGGGGGGCAACGTCAAAGGCGGCGTCAGGGAAGCGTCGTAGGGCGCGGTTATGTGTTGATATCACCACATCAGGTGACATGCATGCACCCCCGTCTGCGCTTGCGGAGCTTGATGAACCTGGTCTCTGTATTCTCCACGTGTAGGATGTGTGTATCCTGGTGTAGGCATGGGGCATGTCATGGTAGTAGTGTCACGTATCACGTATGGGGCGCGTCACGTATGGGGGCATGTCACGTGTGTCTCCCCGACTATGCTGTGGCGGCAAGGGGGGATGCTTATTATGTACGGCGTGGTCGCATGAACGTGTCCTCAGGTACACCTTGATTATGATCGTCCGATCAAGCTGCCGGGCACACCGTACTCAGTCATCTTCACCCGGGCTGCTATGGTGCAAGCTAACCAGGCAGCTTTTGGCAAGAAGAAAGTGTCTGCACGCCGTAGCTTGTGTTGCTATTGCTATCAGAAGCCTGCAATAGCCAGGTGTGACCGGTGTGAACTCGCAGTGTATTGCTCAGTAAAATGCCAGCAATCGCACTGGAAGAACCCGCCACCAGACGCCCCCTCCTTACGAAAGCACAGTGGCAGCTGTATTCCAAAAGGGCAAGAACTTAATGTATTACGGGCGACGGAGGCAGCTCCTGCCGGCACCCGAAGGACGCATGGTCCTTGGACGAGCCCGAGGACGAGCTCCGTGTCACCGGCGGCGACAGTGCAGCGTGCCCGTGCACTAGCAAGCTTCGTGAGGCAACACGGCTCGAAGCCAGTCGCCGGTAGCAGTTAATAAGCCGTGACATGTTAGCCGGAGCCGCGCATGAAACCTGCAAGGATACGATGTACTAATAGAGTATATAGTATACAATGACAGAGTAACACTTAGCGCGTATCTATTTCCTTTTAATACTAATTCGTGGGTCTTCCGTGCGCACAACATGCCTTCCCCCGTGATTGCTGTTCATCCGTGCATTGTTTTCCGGTTGGCCTGTGCTAGGTCTTGCGGGTGTGCCAGCGGACTTTACCCATCGCTTATAGGCTGGTGCGTGTGGCAGTTGGAATGGATAAACTCGGAAACCGGGAAATCCTTGCCTGTCAAACTGGACTGGGCAGTCACCCTGGAGGACAGCAGATTCGTTCCGCCGCCCTGGTGTATTCAAGGCAAGATTGTGAAATTTGACCCACAGCATGTATGGACCCCGGCACCGACGGATGAGGTTCCCGAAGGCTCCTATGACAGGGAATACGAAAACAGACCACCGACCGGTTACGTCGTGGTAAGGTTGTACGACAAACAGGCGGTTGCGGAATGGGGCCGGCACTGTGCCTTACGGTGGGATGAGTATGCCGCGATTGTGGAGTCAGAGAGCCAGCGGGGTGATATCCCGGCCATCACTGATCCGTCGGATGCGGAGGAAGATGACTACGTTAGCGAGACTAGTAGTGAGAATGAAGACTAAAGTAAAAAAGATTACATTATGTTATTACATTAAGTTCTGATTAATGCATTAACTTGTGTTACGCACGCACCTTCCTGATGTCGGTTCCACAGCCTTCGAGCGTATGCCTCTGTGACAGCGTCCGTTCATGTGTTTTTGTAGGGCCGCTCTCCCTGCTCTCTACGCACATGGCTGCTTGTAAAAGTCCCCGGCGATGGCAAGTGTTTCATATGGTCGCTTGCAGCGGCAACTACCGGCCAGTTTAGTGAGCAGGCCTTGAAGGGAACTGTGGCCGAGATGGCCAAGTCTGTGGGTTGGGGCTCTACCCAGACGGGCATTACTCCTGAACAAAAGAAATATTTGTGTGACCAACACGCACCGGTGTCATTGGGGCTACCTGGTGAACAACACCCTGACAGTCTATGCGGAACGAGTACACAGCACGGTTCTGGTGTTGAGACTTTCGCGCGGCGGGACTCATGTTGACCTATATAGGCGAAGGGATAGTTCGTCCTGCTTGCATAGGCTTGTCGACTTGCATCGTTACGGCATTGCAGTGGAGTGGGTTCTGCCCACGCCCACGGGCACTTTTGTTGACCTTACGTGAGCGCACACGATGTGATACACTACGCCTGCGTGTTTGCAGGATATGCGTCCTCTCTTCTGGCACGTGATTTTAAACGGCACTATCAAAGACTTCGTGTATATGATTAACCGCCAGCTTCGTTAGCGCGGTTGTCATACAAGCATAGTAGTTACCGTCTACCATCGTGGCGTGCCGGATAATCGTAAAAACGTATGCTGCAGACGAAGTTACTATGTAGTATCGTAAAATTAAAGTTATTATCCAGTGTGCTATGCCTGACCAATGACATGTCGGTTGCACCTCCTGCACCGCTGTTTTGTGCACGTGGCTGCGTTGGGAGGACAGCTCCTCAGCCACGCGCCGCGTGCACTGACGGTGCCTTGGCGCAAATGTAGTTGTTGGTGTGTTTTTCATTCAAACTTCATGCTCGGACCACCTGCGCCTGCTTTCCCCGCCTGATGCGGAAGGCTTCTTGCACCGTGCTCTGCAGTTGGGACCCGAGGAAGAAGTACTTGCAGTGCAAGCCATTGCAGAAAGAGGCCAGCCGCGGGAATTGCACGTACAGGTGCTGTGGCACACGCACACCACAACGTGGGAGCCCGTGACCGGGAGGCACCTCAACACCTCCATCCTCGCCCTCCCCATGTTCCGGGAGTATGTTATGCGCGCAAACCGCCCAGACCCAGTGCCAAGCGATCTGCCCCTCTGCGGGCACGCCAATTGGTTCTGCTCGGTGTGCGCTTCGTCGTACAACCCTGAGGATGCTGACAACGACCAGATTGAGCGGGGGGTGGTTGACCCCCCCCCCAGACGAAGGCTCCGGCTTAACGGCTGCCGGGCTGGCCTCTGCTGGGAGTGCTACCAGCGGATCATGCAACACCAGAGGCGCACCGCCCGCCGATGTCCTCAGTGCAATCGGTTTTTTGAGCACCCGGGTGGCAACTGGGATGAAGAGCCCATCCCTGAGGACCTGCTGCAAGGGGTGCATGAGCGCCTGACATTGAAGCTCGCACGTGCCAGCACGGAGAAAGCACGCCGTGACATACAGAGGTCGATGGATGGCATGCCGCTGCTTAACGCACAGCAATTGCGCCTGCGGAAGAAATTGCAACAGTAGAATTAGAGCGAATAGATTACAGGTGCTAGATGCCCGGTGGAACATATGCGGGTGGAGTAATGAACGGACGCACGTAACAAAGGCATATTAATCACACTCTGAGCATCCGCATCGAGCATATTGTTCATGTAGCGCGACTCAGGTGATATTGTGCATCAACATCGGGCAAGTTGTTTGTGCCGCGCGAGTCGTCGAACGGTATTCTCGTCATTGTTACCACTGCCTACTTTGCATCCCTTGGAGCCCCTGGTCACATGTGGCTCTCGGGGTGCAGACGAAGACAACCGCTCCCAAGAAGTCTCGCAGCTCCCTGGGCCAGAAGCGGATTCATTACGATATCGAATCCAGCATTCGCGCGGTGCCACCGGCGTTTTGCCTGAAGGACAGGCTCATCGAGTGCAAGAAGAGGTCTATCAACAAGAGCACGGCGGCGCGTGAGCGGTTTGAGCTTTTGGTGTCTCACGTCCAGAAGAAACACAACCTCACGTATGAAGAAAGTCAGGCGAAGGTGACGGACCGGCTCATGAATCGTCGCCGGACCGAGCTGAAGATGGCGGACAACAACATGGCAATCTTTCAAGCTCAGGACCTGCAGGCATGTAAAGAGTTCAACGCGACTGTCATATTAAGCAAGAAATGTCACCTCGTGATTCCACTGACCGCGGAAGACGCGGAACGTCAGAAGCAGACCAGGGTTCAACCCAACACTACGAGCGACAGGCCGCTTCCGGAACGTGAGCCGGCGTTGAACGTCACGAGCGCGCAGGGGCAGGCAGTGCAACCAACGCCTGTGGTGGCAACCGCCACGAGCGACCGTTCGCTTCCGGTATGGGAGCCGGCGGCCACCGATACGGGCGCGCAGGGGCAGGCAGACTTACACCCAACGCCTGTGGTGGCATCCGCCACGAGCGACCGTTCGCTTCCGGTATGGGAGCCGGAAGCGACCGATACGGGCGCGCAGGGGCAGGCAGTACACCCAACGCCTGAGGCTGCAGCCGCAACGACTGACGTGCCAACAGCCGCTGTGGAAATGACGCCCCGCACCCGAGCTAGGCGGCACCGCATGTTGAAAATGAGGAAGCCTGGCACCGCCGGTGTGCAGCAGCCGGTTTGCGCCGTAGATGCATGTTGCACTCCAGTACGGCCAACCGCGCCGGCGGTGGCAGCGCGCAAAAGCCCGAGGCATCCTGTGCCTGCTGCAGGAAGCGAGCAAGGTACAGGCTATCCAAAACTCATTGCACGGTTTACGCGTAGCTGCTTGTAGTGCTTGTATGTCTGCGCGCACCCAGCTGGCAACCGATCTAGGGTTCGTTGTCTATACCTATGCAACCCCTGTACCGACGGGAGGAGTGCTGGGACGGCGAGCAGCCGACAGGCTGAAGCAGGCGCACGCCCTCAGGCAGGAGTGGACCTTCTCGGCCCCGGTTCCAAGGGAGACCGTTGAGCTGGCCCACATTCCGGCGGCTGACTCGGCGGATGCAACTAATGGGACACCCACAGCAGCCGTGGCGGGAACAAAAACCCCCGTCACCAGCCCTACAACCAGAGCCCACGCAGCATACGCACGACGAAGGGATGCACTCTTGAAAGGTACGGTCACACCACAGATGGGCCCTCTGCCGGTCCGCAAGGATGCCTGATGATCCGGACTTTCCTTGTATGTGGTTCCCGGAAGTGCGCCACTGATATACAAAATGGGATTGGGCATTGGGCCGAGCAGCAAATAAGAGGAAATTGTGCGAACTGTTCGCCAAAGGCGAGCCTTGTTTCCTGGAGGACTTGGAACGCACCGTGCAACGCCTTCTTCCGCAAGTGCGGCAGTTGCCAGAGAATGTGCTCATCCAGCACATTACACGAGTACACAAGGAGACGGGTGTACGGGTCATCATGAACCATGAAATATTTGAAACTGTGCTCCTGTCTGGGTTTGAGAATGTTTTCGTTGTGCACAAATTTACTGACGAGGTGAACACCGTGGAGCGCCTTAAGAATCGATGGACGAAGGACATAATAAACCGAGCTAAGCGGAGTGAAGCCGTGAAAGCAGCTTTCAAAGCCACATACCCCGCAGCAGGGGCGGCGGTTCAGGAACCCCGGGAGCCGAGGGCCAGGCGCACCACACGCGCGAAGAAGAGCATGGCCGAACCTTTGCCGCACATGATCCACGTCCTGCAGGCCGGGCGTAAGGCGCTCGCAGCCCGCACTCACCTCACGCCTGGCATGCGCAAGAAGCAGCGGATGACGGAGCTGACCGCCGCCGGGGTGCAAGAGCTCGCAGACTGGTCGCATGACGCATTTGGCGAGGAGTACCTTGCCGTACAAGAGGACGAGGGAGGCACGGAGCGGGAGCTCGTGGTGATGATCGGTAAGGAATGCTTTGAGCATGACACCCCCATTGAGTGGCGCGCCCTGGGACACCCGGAGGTTATGCGCTGCCACTGCATTGGCGTGGACGAAGATTACGACGATCAGCCTGCGCGTGCAGCTATGGACTATTCCATTTTCCACAGTGACTTCTCAGTGGAGGCATTTGATTTTGACACCCTGGTGGCCATGAAATTTGTGCGTCTACCGGATTTATCCATCACGGAGGACTACCAGGTGTTCTGGAAAGCAGGGCCCAAGGCACATGACGTCGCATTGAAGCCAGAAGAGTACCAAGGCAACTTCAATGATCCGCGTCCAAAGCCGCTACGCCGGACTCCGTTCTGGGAGCGCTGATTGACGGAAGACGATACAGAGAGCAGCAGTTCTGATAGCCGACGGCACACGTGCAACAACACGTGCTCACGTAATAGCACTGAATCCGTGTAGTAGGTGGCACAGCCTGTCGGACAAAACCAGTAAAGCATAACGAGTAGCGTGTAACACCTGAGCACGTAACGTGTAATCATATTCTAACGGCCCCACCTTCGTGTCTCTATGGGGCTAACTCCTCGGCCAGTTTTGAGAGCCGATGCCACACGTGCAACACATGCTCACTTAATAGCACTGAAGAATGAAGCCGTGTAGCATGGTGGCACGGACTGTGTTAACGAGTAAAGCATGGTGTGTAGCATGGAACACCTGAGTACGCAATGTGCAATTATGTTCGAACGGCGCCACCTTCTTCGATGATCGTGTCTCTACGGGGCGTAGTCATCGGCTACGCATCCCCCTCCTGGCTGCGTGACTATCGCGCGCCTTGCCCTGGCATTTGTGCGGTGAGAGTCTTGTATGTTCGGGCTGGCCATTTCTGCCTGCATCTCCCGACTGGATAACGGTTGGCTTGTTAATAGGTGCGCCCCCGACCGAGTCACCTCCACCCGTACTGGGTGGCCATTTGTGCATGCATCAGCAGCCTGGTAAACGTTTGTTTTTTGTTAATATGTGATCCCCCGTTTGGGGCAACCCGTTCGCTGTGTGTAAGCAAACGCAAGGTGTTGCTGGTACTGGCGCAGGGAACGAGCACGATCGGCGTGCTGCCTACAGAGAGCCTGGAAAAAATCGCCATGGAGGCTTTTCGCACGAAAAACAGCCTGCGAGCGACATTACGCAGATACAGAGGACACCAGGACTGGGGCGGGCGATCAACACCGGCGGAGAGCGCTGACGTGAGAAGTATTGCGCTGTGGATATGGAAGGCGGGAGGGCGGGTGGATAAGAGAGGACGGGTAAGAAGGAAGCCTGACCCTGCAACGGCAGGCTGCTGCATTGACGAGGAAGCAGTTGAAAGCGATGAGGACGGCGAGGGTGAAGCAGCTACGGCAGGCTGGTGCATTGACGATGAAGCAGTTGAAAACGACGAGGACGGCGAGAGTGAACCAGCATCCCCACCCCCCTTATCGGCAGTACCTCACGACAACCAGGGCGTCCAAGACGACAGCGATGACGAACTACCTAAGGACCTACGGTTTGATTTAGGCAAGTTGGCGTTAGATCAGGACGAGAGCGACGATGAACTGGACGAAGACCGTAAGCTGTTGCTCGAGGCGTTCGAGAATCGTGCGGAGGAAGCAAACCTCATGAAAACTTACTTGAATGAGGTAACGGAATCCCTTCAAACCTATTTCGGGCCTGCACTCATGTATGCAGTTGCGTGGTGTGCATATAACGCTTGCGACCGTCCCTACTGGTGATGTCACGGTAACAAGTGGAGATGACGCATGGTTGTCACGGCGTGGAGGGTTGTGAATGAATCAGACGCTGGAAACGTACACCTGGACAGCGGAGGATGCGCTGAATGACGACGACATCTGGAAGGACGCGGAGGACTCCGACCTGTTGCAAGACATGCTTGAGGTTGAAGATGACGGCATGGAGTGGCTGCCAGACGTTGACCCATGCGCGGACCCTGAGCTAACCGAGCCACTCATGATTGGAGACACCGGGGATGATGCCATAAAGCTTGGGGAGGCGGTGTGCTATTTTATGGAATTGCGCATATCACGGGCATGGTCCCAGATATCATTTGACCGGTTCCTCCATGTGATCGTCATGCTGTTGGGCGGACCAAACCGTTGTCGACTGCCCACAAGCCTCCACCGAATGCGAACCTATCTTCGTGTGCAAAGCCATATGGCGCATGCTGTGCACGTGTGCCCGAAATGGTGTCGGACTTTCCCTAGGGAATTGGACTGTCTGCAGTGGAACGAGGAGGAGGAGTGCGGAGCGGTCTTGCAGACAGACTCCGCCGGGGCGGTTGTTCGGCGATGCCATGAGCGACGGTTTGAGGTGACCCAGACAGCATCTGGGAAGAAGCTGCGTCCCCGGGAGTGGTTCTACTACTTTGATATAAAAGACACAATTCGAAGGTGGATGCGGGATGTCGAGTTCTGCAAGGCCAGAGCACGACGTGATGCCCGACTCCAGAATGATTTCTGGACATCCCCGTTGGCAAAGTCTATCGACAATCACGTGGACATTGGTGGTGCATTGTTGGAGGAACCTATTCTGGTGGACACACCTGAAGGAGGCGACCCGAACGTGGCGTATGCGGAGCATCGTGTCATGGTGATTTCTCCAGGGGCAGACGATTGTCAAGTTTGGAACTCAGATATCGGGTAACTTCTCCACCCCACCTCCCCTCCACGTCATCTTCTGCAGGCAGCGTTGCTTGCTTGGGTGATAACCGCGTTGCAGCACGGATCATCACGCGCTAGGTCGAATTGGGGAAGTGCCAAGCTGTATACTGGGGGGGAAAGGGCCGCCCCACGATAGTAAGCGTATGGGGTGGCGGTGCGCGCAGGAGCTATTCTATGGGGGTGGCTGTGATAAAGAGCGAAGACCTTCACATATCGGTACATGGATGTTACGAATGTTTCCCAGTCGCATGTGTTCTGAGAGGCGCAGGTTCGTAGCAGTGCGTGAAGCGAGTCGCGTGGTGAAAGGTGCAAAGGGAGGCGATGTCCAGGGCATGCATGATGTCCGCTGATGCCTTTGTTAAAAGGCATGAGTGTGTGACAGGGGTTGTGTGGGGCTGTGCACTAACAGGTGCGGCAGCGTGATAAGTATCATGAGAATCTGTGGATGACCAAAGGGCCCAGGCAGAAGGAGAAAAATCCGCTGGTGTTATGGTCACTATTCGAGGATGAGTTGTTGCACTTGATGCACGGGAAGCGGGATGCGTCCAATCCTTTCGTAGTGTACGATGCCTTCCTCAAGAGGTCGTACACATTGAAGGTGGTGCTCGGATTGGTGTACGCAGACACGGTGATGAGGTGCACCATGGGCAGGTTTATGGGAGTTGGTAGCTATCGTGCCGATCCATACAGCCTTTTTGAGGGAACCCCGGGCCCTGGTGGGAAAGGAATGTATTTCCGGGGATACGCGAAGGCGGTGGAGCTCAACGGGTGGGAAACGGATGACGGGAAAACCGAGGTTTTTGCGGACGACCCAGAACTGATGCTGAGCAAAAAGAAACACCAGGAGCTGGTTAGGAAAACAGAGTCAGGCGAGGCGGAGCCATGCGCAACAGGCAGACATGGGCGAGGGGCATTGGAGCGCCTCCCGTACTACGATCCAATGCGGGCAATTGCGCACCCGTTTGGGCACTGCGTGTTCTATGGTATTGGGAAGGCTTATCTGAAGCTACTTTTGGGGAGGATGAAAAGCAACACCCATCCGCATTTATGTTTGCCACCAAAATTGCTTGAGCTCCTCCAATCGAGGGCCGCGCGCATTCAACCACCGCATGACGTTGGTCGGCCATACCACGACGTGGTGAAGTACTTCGGTGCGTTCGACACCCCCCATCACCACTGCAAGGGTAACCAGCCGATGAAGTTGTCATAATATAACAAGTTGTACCTGCTGCATCAGGCAACAACAGCCCGTGTGGGTATGGGGGCAGACAACGTCGCCGACCGCCACAATGCTTTCCTGTTGAACGTGCATTTTGGGTTTAGGATCCGTCCACGTTCTGTGCTAATATATAAGAGGGGGGGGGGTGCAGGAATGTACACAATGGAGGATTTTTTGAATTTTATTCTGTACTACAGCCCGCTGGTGTTCGGAAAGGTTCTGTTTAACTGGAACATCCAGATGGAGGATGCGTGGCAACATCTTCGACGGGCGGTTCTGCATTATGTGCGAGGCAGTGTGGTAGCCGGGGAGGCCTACAACGAAGCAGTTGTAATGCAAGCCCAGAAGGCAGCGAAGGACAATCTGTGGGCGCATGCCAAAATATGGAGCTCACGGGGCCGGACAAAATGTTGACGTTCAACATGCGGCTTGCAGTGGTGCACCTGTTCCGGCAGGAGCAATACGTGGGGGATTTAGGCGCCGCCCTGGAGTTGTGGGTGGAGCGTGCAATACAGCGGGCCAAGGGAATCGTGAAGGCGTCTGGCGTGAAGTACTTGCCTGTACAGGCCATCATGAACGCCCTCTGCGAGAAGAGGGCGCTGCAGGAGTTCATTAGGAAGTACCCAAACCGACGCGAAATGCATGAGCTGGCTGTCGCTCTGCGTTCCCTGGCTCCACGCGGCGCCAACTCCCTGAGGGACCCAGGTGCCGAGGACAAGACGGTTGCCTGCTATTTCATGGGTGCCGGCAAGTGGGTGGCCCGCGGCTCAATGGTATCGCCCTCCCTTCGATCCGGCGGTGTGTTCGCAACGCTACTGAAATTCATGTCCATGCACGCCGAGGCTCCGACGTCGTGTGCGGTGGATGTGGAGATGACTCAGGCAGCTGCGCTGGGCGGGGATGCCCTGCCTGACGCCCATTCCCAATGTGAGACGCCGCTCCCTTTCAGTACTGCTGTGTTTGTGAGAATGTCCCTGGGTGGGGAGGTGTACACATCCGCCATGTACACACGAGCGGTGAAACGGGTGTCGTACCACGTGTCCATCTTGGACCATGGGTCGGGAGACCTTCCCACGGGGGTGGAGGTGCCTTTTGGGCGCCCATACGCCAAGGTTATGGCCTATTACCTGGTCGCCGACCCCAGCCAAGTACCCATATGTCACCTGGCCAGAATGCTGGCCTACCGAGAGGTGGAAGACGCATATTACAAGAAGCAGGGGATCACAGTCGTCGACAAGCATGATTCCGTGGAACTGATTTTGCCTTGCACGTACATCGGGCCGAAGGCGTTGTTTTTTGAACCGACCGATGGTAATGGTAACCACTACCATGTGGTGCACCTGCTGCGCGAGGTACGTACTGGCAGCTACTGAAGCGCCATATGACTACTCCATCATTTCTTGTGGCAAGGGAAATGCTCTGCCAATGCCATCACTCGACTGGGAGGCCAACTTATCGTGGCCTTACTTGTATGTATCCATATCATCAGCGACACCATGCAGGCAAACAAGCGGGCTGTCAGATGCCCCTATATATCTAGTCCGTGCGTAGTGATGGAAACCGCCAATATATACGTATATATGTAGATACAGTACTATAGTCGTGGACCCACCTGCCTGGCTAGTAACTCTCATTGAATCTCGGACCAATCACATCGTAGCATTGGTAAATATCTTTATACACTTGGCTGCATCGTCGTGTCCACACGTGGACAGTTGCTTAAACTTCGAACCAATCCCATGCGTGCATGTGGAATATTTATAAATCACACCTTGTACCCCGTGCTTACACGTGTGCGTATCCTTACCTTTAGAACCAATCACAAGCCTCCGTTCATATAGAATCCTTACTTTTACTTACTTTCTATAGGTTCGCATCCCTGGCATATATTACCCACGTAACATGTAGGAAGCTTCCTCCTACCTCCGTTTGGTTACTTTTCCTTAATTATACCCGGCGTATAACTCTCCGGGCCAATAATCAACTACCATCTTTTATATATTCACTGTGGGCATTTATAAGCGAAAAGTAACCAAACGATAACCATCTATAACCAAAAGTAAGCGACAGTAACCGAAAGTAAGAGTTCGATTCTTAGTAGTGGTTCCTGCAAAACAAAGGCACAACGAAGGCTGAGCGAAGGCACTGCCTGCGGAAGGAAGGCGTAATGAAGGCTGAACAAAGTGTTTATTTGCATGTTGAACGAAGGCACAATGACGGCTAAACGAAGGCACAATTAAGGCTGAAGGAAGGCTTTGCCGGTGCTAGAAAGGCTGAATGAGGCCACAATAAAGGCTGAAGGAAGGCTTTGCCTGTAAAAGAAAGGCATAATGTAGGCTGAACGAAGCCACATAAAGGCTAAACAAAGGCTTTGCCTGCTGAAGGAAGGCAAAATGAAAGCTAAACGAAGGCTTGCACAAGGAAAACTCATTGAAGGCCGAAGGAAGGCACAATGGAGGATGAACGAAGGCACTGCCTATAAAAGAAGGCATTATGAAAGCTGTACGAAGTCTTTGCCCGTCGAACGAAGCCACAAAGAAGGCTGAACGAAGGCACAACAAAGGCTATAGTAAGGCAAAATGAAGACACCGCCTGTGAAAGGAATGCACAATGAAGGCTGGATAAAGTCTTTGCCTATGGAAGGAAGGCACAATGAAGATTGGACGAAGGCTTTGCCTCTGGAAGGAAGGCACAATGAAGGCTGAAAGAAGCCACAACACAGGCTAAACGAAGGCTTTAACTGTAAAAGGAAGGCACAATGAAGGCTGAACGAAGGCTTTGCCTGTAAAAGAAAGGCACAATGAAGGCTGAACGAAGGCTTTGCCTGTAGAAGAAAGGCACAATGAAGGCTGAACGAAGCCACAACACAGGCTAAACGAAGGCTTTGACTGTAGAAGGAAGCCACAATGAAGGCTGAAGGAAGGCACAATGAAGGTTGAACGAAGTCTTTGCCTGTCGAAGGATGGCTCAATGAAGAGTAAACGAAGATGCAATGAAGGCTAAAGCAAGGCATAATGAAGGCCGGACGAAGGCACTGTCTGTTAAAGGAATGCACAATGAAGGCTGAACGAAGGCTTTGCCTGTAGAAGGAAGGCACAATGGAGACTGAACGAAGCTAGAACAAAGGCTAAACGAAGGCTTTGCCTGCACAAGGAAAGCACAATGAAGGCTGAACGAAGGCTTTGCCTGTAGAAGAAAGGCACAATGAAGGCTGAACGAAGCCACAACACAGGCTAAACGAAGGCTTTGCCTGTAGAAGGAAGCAACAATGAAGGCTGAAGGAAGGCACAATGAAGGTTGAACGAAGTCTTTGCTTGTCGAAGGAAGGGTCAATGAAGAGTAAACGAAGGCGCAATGAAGGCTGAAGCAAGGCATACTGAAGGCCGGACGAAGGCACTGTCTGTTAAAGGAATGCACAATGAAGGCTAAACGAAGGCTTTGCCTGTAGAAGGAAGGCACAATGGAGGCTGAACGAAGCCAGAACAAAGGCTAAACGAAGCCAGAACAAAGGCTAAACGAAGGCTTTGCCTGCACAAGGAAAGCACAATGAAGGCTGAACGAAGGCTTTGCCTGTAGAAGAAAGGCACAATGAAGGCTGAACGAAGCCACAACACAGGCTAAACGAAGGCTTTGCCTGTAGAAGGAAGCCACAATGAAGGCTGAAGGAAGGCACAATGAAGGTTGAACGAAGTCTTTGCTTGTCGAAGGAAGGCTCAATGAAGAGTAAACGAAGGCGCAATGAAGGCGCAATGAAGGCTGAACGAAGTCTTTGCCTGTAGAAGGAAGGCACAATGGAGGCTGAACGAAGCCAGAACAAAGGCTAAACGAAGGCTTTGCCTGCACAAGGAAAGCACAATGAAGGCTGAAGGAAGGCACAATGAAGGCTGAACGAAGGCTTTGCCTATAGAAGGACGGCACAATGAAGGCTGAGCAAAGGCATGATGAAGGCTGAACGAAGTAGTACATATAGAAGGAAGGCTTAATGAGGCTGCAGAAGGAAGGCAGTATGAAGGCTCAAGGAAGCCCACCGTGCGTTCAGCCTCGGTAGTTTGCGCGGAAGGACGGCAATATCCAGGAAACCTTGTCACGCCTACCATCCGTTGCCCGATGAAAGAACATTGAAAACACGCATTATACGCCGTGTGGGACATGAACTCAAGGACCTTGCTGCGTGCTGGTGAATCCATGTCCATACCCACCAAAACACCTTTTCGCGCCTTGCCCGTCCGTTTATCTTTATGGCCACGAAGCACCATGCGCTCGATATCTTGGCATAGATGAAATAGATGGCCATCCATGCCTATCGAACGGGCTCACACACCTATCTTAATCAGTGGCAGAATATGAATATGTAGAATGTCATACAGCAAAAGCAAGTCCATACAAAAGCAACCGGCGGGCAAGGCAAATGAAGCCATAATAATAAAGGCAAAATGAAGGCATAATAAACGTACAAGGACGGCACATTGAGGGCACATTGAAGGCAGATAAGTGTCCTTAACGCACGAGACGGTGAACAAAAAGGTAATAGACAAGCAATAAACGGGCTGAGCACAAAAGGAGAAAGAGATTACATTTTGGTTCCACAGGACCAGCAATCCATTGGATTACCCGGCACATGCGAACCGTAGCTCCCAGAGCCACACTACAGTCCTTAGGTTGCGCCATGACCACGCCACATGAATAGGCGGCCTTCTTGTACATGGACTCCCAGTCCGCGGCGAGGTTGTATAGTCGGGTGTCGTCAGGGTCGTACAGGGACACCCCGTGATTTGCACGAAAAAAACGATCCATGGCCCGGAAAACCTTCGTGTTGAAGGTATCCGGGGCATCGAATTCGCTTTCCGGCTCCCGCCTGCGATCGCTATGGTCGTACTCTTCGGAGTACTCCGCATCGGTGTCCCACCCGTCGAATGCGTTTTCAAGGCCCACATACAGTCCCCATTGTGCCGGTTTAACCTGCGAGTGCACATAATTAATCCTTAGTCAAAACGAAGGCAGGACCAAGGCACAATGAAAGCACAAGGAAGGTATAACCAATAAATGTATAAACGAACAAACCCCAAGCTCAGCTAACTAAAGTCACCTTTCTGCCGAAATGTACGAATCTTTTTCCGTCACAAGCGCGACCCGTGTTTGCGGCCACGACCCCGCAAACGCACAAAGCACACCCCCGACAACTTCGGAAGTGACTGATCCAGTCCCTCCTAGCCATTGGTCCAAACACCATACGGCATCCGTTCGGACAAGTGTGGTACTCGATTCGATTACGCATACGCTTGTTTAGGTCCACGCCAAACGTCCTAAACAAACGATACATATATTTTGGAAACACGTTGCCTTCCGGCAATTCGTGACTGTGCGTGAAGCACAGTCGCGCGTCCATCGCCTCCCTTGAAATTTTGCCATGGTATTGCAGATACGCATTTGACAAGCAACTTTGGAGGAGATTGCTCTTGCTTCCAGGGTAGAGCGGCTGAAGCAAACGGTCAAGTGAGGTGTTGAATGTTGTACCCGCCAAAGCTTCAGCCGTCCAAACTGCGTGGTCTTCGTCCTCCGTGTCATCAGAGAGATAGCATACCGCTTCCGCACGACCCGCTGCATCGGTCTCACTTGCATCAGTGTGCTCTTCTGCAAGCTCGTCCGATAAACATCCCGCTGAACCGGAACCTGCTGACGACATGTCGCTCATCATAGACTCTTCCTCTGCTACCGGAGAAGCCACGGACTGGAGAGAACCAGATTTATCACTGCCTGTGCTCATGGTATCAAAATAATGCACGTTGACCGTTTAGCTTTGCTCTGAAAGTGACCGTTCGTTTAGCTTTGCTCTGAAAGTGGTCTGCCTTCTCGCACAGCGGCCGCAAAGGTGGTTATCCTAACGGCACCGTTCGGTAAACAATCTCGTGTGTAACGGGCATTATGCCGATCTCATCGAGCGCGGGCGCGTGGCATCACGATCATAGCACCGTCGATGACTAGCTGCAACGAAATCTTTGGCCCGCTCTCGACCAACCACGTTCGCGAGTGTGTGCAAGATCGCAACCCTCAACCGTTTAA